>JADRCD010200733.1:0-13200 GCA_019843815.1 Montemys delectorum
ACACAGCCACAGTAGCGAGCCCGGCCCGCTCTGCTTGCAAACCACGCTCAGCACTTTTACAGGTGTCTCACTGCCTCCTTGCAAGCTGACCAAACTCTGCCATGCCCTGAAACCAGAGCTCAAAGATGCAGGGTCTCACTCCCTTTTTTTTTTTTTTTTTGCCCTTGCCTGGGACCTACAAATAGACATTTGTCTGTGAGTTCTGTGTAGAGTGGTGGGAAAGGAAGAATTTGCAGGCACAGAGAGGCACATGGGGGAATCCCTTTTGTCTCCCCACAGCTTCTTCAAAGGATTCAGCATCTCTGACTCCCTTTGAGGACATCCCTGTGTGGGTGGCTCTGTGGGTCTCCCTGCAATGACAAAAAAAAAAAAAAAAAAAAAAAAAAAAGCCTTGGATTGGTGCTTCCCTCAAAATGCAGAGTCTGGATTTTAAAAAAAGATTCAGATTACAAAGCGAGCTCAGGGAAGTCAGCACGGAGCAGAATGTGGGCTGAGGAATGCCGGCCTCCTCGGTAGGCGACAGTCAAAAGCGCTGGCTCATCGTGGGTGTCAAAGGCCCAGTTCTGCAGGTAAATAGCAATGAGACACTTGCCTCCCACTCAGATTCCACACTGGAAGCTTGGGTATTGCTGGGGCCTCATCCACACCACTAGCTCCATTCACGGCCCCGCTCCTTTCAAGGAAACTCACAGGCCCCAGCCCAGAGTGGTTCCAGCAACGGACACAGGAAAACTGTCACTTCTCTCACTCCCAGCACTGACATTTATGTTGTCCTTTTGTTTTCTGCGACATGTCAGTTATCCAACAGCCATTACTGGATCAACTGCAGGGACTACATATTTGTTATAAGCAAAACCTCCGTGAAGCTAACCCCCACCAGCCTAGTCAGCTCCCCTGAGCATGACAGAAAGGCATGCCTTCCGCACAACTGAAGGGTTCTCTTGTGGACAAAGAATGAAACCACCTAGAATTCCGTGCGTGAACAGACCATATGAATCTGCCAGCGATGTTAAGACAAGAAATGTTAAATTCAACAGTTTATACTGAACAATCTAAAATAAGATAGTTACAGCTATGATGAGTGTTCAAAGCCTATGGAATTCAGGGGAGCAAGAAGGCCCAGAGAAAGCTGTGAAAAGCCTGACTAGAGAACGAGTGAACAGTGAAGAGACAGACTAAGGTTTGTATGCGTCGCCGTGTAACACATCAAGGGCTGAGCAGGTGTCTCCACACCTACGGTACTTGCTATGCAGGCAAGAGGACCTGAGCTTGGAGCTCCAGCATCCCCACAAAGACCCTGCATGCAGGCATGCATCTGTAACCCCTGCCAGCACTAGACTTGGCGGAGAGCAGAGACAGCTGGGTCCCAGGAGATTGACTGGTGAGTGGTCTAACTGCCACACTGAACTCCAGGTTCAGTAAGAGGCTGCTCTCAAAAGTTAAGGCCACCAAGATGGCTTACTGGCCCAGTGCCTGCCGCTGTGAGCCTGATTGCATTCAATCCCCAGCCAGCATGTGGTGCAAGATGAGAACTGAGGCCCAAGAGCTGCCCTTTGACTTCCAGATAATGCATGTGTGCAAGCACGCACCTGCCTGGATGCACCTACTAACTCCCACACACAAATAAATAAAAATATCCTATATAAAAGAAAAGAAAGGGGGCTGGAGAGATGGCTCAGTGGTTTAGAGCACTAACTGCTCTTCCAAAGGTGCTGAGTTCAAATCCCAGCAACCACATGGTGGCTCACAACCATCTATGAGATCTGACGCCCTCTTCTGGTGTGCCTGAAGACAGCTACAGTGTACTTAGATATAATAATAAATAAATCTTAAAAATAAAAATAAATAAGAGAAAGAAAGAAAGCCAGACAGTGGTGGAGCACGCCTTTAATCCCAGCACTTGGGAGGCAGAGGCAGGCGGATTTCTGAGTTCGAGGCCAGCCTGGTCTACAGAGTGAGTTCCAGGACAGCCAGGGCTACACAGAGAAACCCTGTCTCGAAAAGCCAAAAGGAGGAAGAGGAAGAGGAAGAGGAAGAGGAAGAAGGAGAAGGAGAAGAAGAAAAGAAAAGAAAAAAAAAGGAAAGAAAAAAGACAGAAAGAAAAGCAGGGGCTATAGAGATGGCTCAGTGGTTTGGAGCATTTGCTGTGTTTGCAGAGGACCAGCGGGGATTGATTCCCAACACTGGGCAGCTCACAACTGTCTCTAACTCCAGTTCCAGGGGATTGGACACCCTCTTCTGGTTTCTGTGTGCACTGAACACACAGAGTGAGCACACATATGAGCATGAGCATATGCACACACATAAACATGCTTTTAAAAGAGTGACTAAGTAAATCAGGTGTCGAGGCGGGGGCAAAGACACCAGGGTCCGCCTCTGATCTCCAGGTGTCCTTGCTCGGGCCAGTGCATCTGCACACATGCGCGTAGATGTGCAAAAATGATGGCCTCGCCTAATTAAACATGGAGTGCAAATAATGCTTCCATGAAGTAAAACCTGCCTCGGCTTCAGTAAGCGTCTCACCCACCCCAACTGCTTAGGACACTGCCTTGGCCACAGTGGGTGTTGGTATCAGCCAACAGCACCTGTGTCCAGTGTTGTGACCTGTAGAAAAACATAGCGGTCTTCTTTTCTAGTTACTTCTCTCCGTGGTGAGGAAACGTCCTTCTCCCATTTCCTCAAGTGGCGTTTTTTTGTTTTGTTTGGTTTGGTTTGGTTTGGTTTTTGGTTTTTCGAGACAGGGTTTCTCTGTGTAGCCCTGGCTGTCCTGGAACTCACTCTGTAGACCAGGCTGGCCTCGAACTCAGAAATCTGCCTGCCTCTGCCTCCCAAGTGCTGGGATGAAAGGCATGCGCCACCACCGCCCGGCTTCAAGTGGCGTTTTAATGCGGCAGAGAGCTGGGCTCCCTGCAAGGAGAGACAAAGTCTTGTAGCCTGGCACTGCGATGTCAGAAAACTAACTGTGGTTTGGGGGAGTCGGTCTAACACCAGCCGGAGAGTAAGTGGAGGAGAAATCTCTGGCGGGGGCCGTGTGCTGGATGAAGAAGCTCTTTGCCGGCTGGTGAACTCAGCTCAGTGTCAGACTTCTGTGTAGGAAGACCAGCAAACACCTACGTGTATTGGACGTGTATAACAAGGCCCTGCTGGCCATAAAGTTGCTCTTTCCAAAAACCTACAGCGGTTGGTTTTTGGGCATCCTCTGCTAGAGGTATCTTTAGTCCAACCGGTGGCTGAGCACCAGAGCAAACACACGATGGAACACCCGCCTTTCACGAACTGGCAGAGTAGTCAGAGGCAGGAAGAAGTACGATCCTGGGAGGCCCTGTCAGTGAAAACACTGGGGAAAATGAAGGCTTTGAGGATGGCTGGGCTTAGAAGGGGGAAGCATGGGCTGGAGGGGAATGGGAAGTCTCAACACGCCAGTGACAGACTGGAGAGTGCCTCAGCCTTAGGCTACACACACCCCAGAGCCTGAGCGCGAGCCCCTCCCCCTTCCTCTTGATCTGCGTCCTGCTGGAGGAAACACTGAAGGTGGCTGATTCCCAGGAGACATAAACTCAGGCTCTCTCCCCGCATTGTGCTGGAGTCCTGGGAATGCATGACCTGCCATTATGTTTAAAGTTGGTCCCACTGAACCCATATCCAGTTTTTGGCTTTTTTTTTCTCTCTTTTTTTTTTTTTTTTTTTTTGCGAAATCATGTGAGAACTGCTTCAGATATAAAGTCCTTCATGCAGAAAGAACATTGTCCTGGAAATGGTCAAAATCTGGCAGTTTCGTTAAGTGGGTGGAAGATGCTGTCTGCACTACTTGGTCCAGGATGCAAAGCAAACTCTTTGGGAGGAGCTGTCTGAGCCGGGTTTGCTGGCACACACCTGTAATACTAACGCTAGGGAGACTGAGGGACATGAGTTGAGGCTAGCCTGGGTTATACAGAGAGACTTTATCTAAATAATAATAATTAATAATAATAATAATGAGGAGGAGGAGGAGGAGAAGAAGAAGAGGAAAAGGAAGAGGAAGAGGAAGGGCTCCATAAATCAGACAAACCCCAAAATTGTCTCCTGTCTGTGAAGATGGGTACCTTCGCTTACATTTCTCTCTTATTTTTTTAATATTTGTTTTATTTGTTATATGTAAGTACACTGTAGCTGTCTTCAGACAAGGAAATCAGGTCTTGTCACAGATGGTTGTGAGCTACCATGTGGTTGCTGGGATTTGAACTCAGGACCTCCCGAAATACAGTCAGTGCTCTTAACCACTGAGCCATCTCTCCAGCCCCTTCTCTTACATTTCTGAAAGCCATGATGCTGTCACAGAAGACGATGAAAGCACATGACTATGAAATGAGCTAAGTGAGAAAGAACTCTTCAGGTGTGTGCTGGGGCTTGGGAGGTGGAAAGTGGGATCTCTAAACATGTATGTGGCATATATGTATATATCTATGCATGGGTGTATACCATAAGTACACAGGTATGCCTGTATGTATGTGGCATATATGTTTATACATAAACATCTATACACATATCTCCAAGTTTTTTACAGTAAAAGGGCCAAAAGGCAAAAAAAACAAAACAAAAAAAACAAAAAAACCACCAACAGCAATGACAACAGTAACATTCAGATCTTGAGATCTTGGATTCTCCACAGAAGGGATAGGATAGATGTGTAATCCGCGCAATCGTCTCGCCTGCAAGAATGCACACAGACACCAGGATCCTTCTGCAACAAGCGTTTATTGCATCTTTAAGAGGAAGACCCCAAGCCCCGAAAAGGCACTGCTTATATACACCCTGGAGCGGCGTGTTCACCTCTGATTGGCTGTTTGCTCATTACCTCGTGTGATGCCCCGGGATGGGCTGTGACTTGGCGCGCTCTGGCCCTTAGCACATGCGTAGACTACTTGTTACAGGGAGAAGACACCGGATGCCGGTGCCATCTTGTAATGGCAACTGAGCTAGCTCGGGCGTGGCTCTCTACATAGATGTTGACTTGGCTATACCTAAAAGTGAGAAGCATGATCAAGACAGCAAGGAAGACAGAGAGCCAAGTCGATTAGGCCGTTCTTGGCAAAAGCAAGTAACTAGCAAAGGTCCCACACTAAACATGAATCATAAACGCCAGAAGCCGGTGGGGTGAACGGGTGGCTTTCTGTTAGTTTGAAGAGTTCTTGAGCCACGCAGCAAGTCCCAGACGAAGCTGGGCTGCAAAATAAGACCCTGTCTCCAAACAAAACAAAATAGGAAACATGATAAATGCTGAAGAAAACGGCAGACCAGAGTGGAAGGCAGAGGGCCAAGCGGCAGTGTTTTGCTCAGTGTGAAACTACTTCCAGACAAGAAGCCTCAAGACAAGAGATTTTGCAACTGATGATCATGTATGCTCGTAACTCTTGTAACATGGAAGGCTGAGGCTAGACCGCGGGCTCTCAACCTATGTCTTGAGTCCCTTGGGGGCGGAGCAACCCTCTCACAGGGGTCACATATCTGCTATCCTGCATGTCACCTATTTCCATTATGATTCATAGAGGTAACTACGCTACCGTTCTGAAGTAGCAACGGCATAGTTTTATGGTTGGGGTCGCCACAGCACAAGGAGCTGTATTAAAGGGTTCAGCATTAGGAAGGTTGAGAACCACTGTTCTAGAGGAACATGAGTTCCAGGCTAGCCCACGATCCTGTTTTAAAAAGCAAGAATGGGCTGGGCAGTGGTGGCGCACACCTTTAATCCCAGCACTTGGGAGGCAGAGGCAGGCGGATTTGAGTTTGAGGCCAGGCTGGTGGTCTACAGAGTGAGTTCTAGGACAGCCAGGGCTATGCAGAGAAACCCTGTCTCAAAAAAAAACAAAAAAAAAAAAAAAAAAAAAAGCAAGAATGGAGCACAGAGGCAAAGGGATTGCTGGCTGCAAGTTTGAGACCAGCTAAGTATGCATAGTGAGACCCTCATTCAAAGAAATGGAACAGGGACAGGGGACCAGAGGAACATCTCACGGCTCCAGGAAGCAATTCATTCCGTTCTTTATCCTTCAGTTATGGCTGGCGGTGATTTGTTTCCATGACTTACTTGAACCTAAGTCTCAAGCTATTTCAAAGTGACGTTTTTTTTCAGTGTGAAAACTTCTTCTGGGTCACTGGGATCTTATACAGGGTTTGTGGAGCTTGGTAGGAGGGTCAATAGATCTTTTGGTCAAAAGCCAAGACTCCCCTAGCTTGATGGACACTCCCTCTGTCCACATCCATCACGGTGTCAATCATAGGTGTCCTTCCTTTATCCCAATGCAATGGTCACAATAATACCAGATTCATAGTTTTAATATCACAGTTTATCTTCATTGGCTTCTAATGGTGGTTCGGTGGTTTGGTTTTTGTTGTTGTTGTTGTTGTTGTTGTTGTTGTTGTTGTGGTTTGGTTTGGTTTGGGTTTTTCTTGTATCTTTTTTCTTGTTTGTTTGTTTGTTTGTTTTGTTTTGTTTTGAATTTAACCTCAACCACTTACAAAAATAAAATAGTTTCCAGGAGCCTTTGATTTGATCCCCCAGCATCACACAAAACCGTACGGTGGTGTACACACGTCAATTCAGCACTTCAGAGGTGGATCCAGAAGAATCAGGAGTTCAAGGCCACCCTCAACCACATAGCAAATTCAAGGTTATCTTGGAATGGTAAGAGACTCAAGAGAAAACAAAGGAAAGAGGAGTGGGGAAGAGAAGGAAGTGGGGGGCGGTGATAATCAGGGTCTGACCTAAGATGAATGTTTTAATATATTTAACATATGATACTTACATAGTATCATATGTTTAACAGATCATCTGAAGATTAAAAGACTGTGTAGCGCGTTTCTTAGAGCCCCGGTCTTTACCCTGCCGACAGGCAAGAGCTCTCCACGAATGGTGGTCACTGGCGACACCTAGCGGACATGTTGAGGTACTGCTTGGGAACGGGACTTCGGCGTTTCCTATTGTGTTTCAAGGATATAAAGTGTGTTGGTTCAGACCACCTTGTGCGAGGGGAGGCAAACTAGAGAAAGCATCAGGCCATTAGCTCCCCAAATTAGGAAATTACTTACCCAGCATACGGTCGTTTATAAACTACATTAACCCTGTAAGAGCCTGTTATTACAGAAGGCCTGTTGTTGGCTCATCGAAGGCATCCTGGGAAATCCGCACTGGGGCTGATGTTGATCAAAGTAGCCAATGGGGAAAAAAACCTCCCTTGTTCAGTGTGAAGCGGCTTCTCGGGCTGTATTGCTGGTTTTCTTACTGCCTCGTACTCCTGGCACCTAGAAATTAAGTGGGGTCTATTTTTGTTTCTGTTCTCAAGTATGTTTTGAAATGTTCATATATGAACATCTTTTTACATAATTTTAATGTTCCTCCAACTCCTCCCATGCCTCCCACTCCCTCTAGAACTAATGACCTCTTCCTTTATACTTTCTATTGTTACGTGTGTGTGTGTGTGTGTGTGTGTGGTCATTTTGCAAGCCTTGTTTGGGTAATATTGTTAGACTTGATTGGTGCACATCCCAGTCATGACTAGAAGACAGACAGACACACATACATACACACACACACACACACACATACACACACACAAGTTCAGTTGGTGTTTCGCATATGTACACATATTTAGGACTGATGACTTGAGAATGGATAATGGGGGGGGGGTCATTCCTGGGGAAAAAGTGGTTCTCCCTCCCTCAGCCACCACTAATTGCCTGAAGTTTCTCATGAAGGCATGTGTGGTCTAGTTTGCTTTCCTGATGCTGTAATAAAACATTATAACCAAAAGCAAGTTGGGGAGGAAAGGGTTTATTTCATCTCACAGCTTACTATCGTTGAGGATAACTGAGTACAGAATTTGAAGCAAAGGCCATGGAAGAACAATGCTTATTACTATTTTATTGTTACTACTACTACTACTACTACTACTACTATTATTATTATTATTACTATTATTACCTTCATTGCTGACTTATTTCAAGTTCAGCTACCTTTCTTATAGAACCCAGGTCCACCTTGGCAAGGATGGCACTACTCACAGTGGGCTGGATCCGCCTGCATCAATTACCAATTTAAAATGCCCACAGACAGACCTACAGGCCAGTCTGGTGGATGTAATTCCTCTTCCCTATTCCCAGCTATGTCTAGCTTTGTGCCAAGTGAACTCTGATAGTGAAGATTTGTGAGTTCTCCTCCATCCACATTGGCTTCTCAACCGCCCCGGTCACGATGCAAGCCTTGTTTAGGTAAATGTATTGCTGGAGTGGATCAGTGCCCATCCCCGCCATGTCTAGAAGACACTATCACACAGCAGCTGTCCTGGTCCTCTGACTCTTTTATGTTAAAGGACATTGAAAACTCCCCCTTTGGCTGTCGATAACCTCTGTTAGACAGTAAATGTCGCCTTTCTTGTTCCTTTTCCGTGTCAGTGACTCACTGTGCTTTCCAGTTAACAGCAAGCTGGTGGAGACATTCTTGTAGAACCTTGACTCTCACAGTTTTGTGGGGGGAGGGGCAGCAGCCTGAAATTACATCGAGGATACCAGTGGGTTATGACACACAGAAGACGCTAGCAAAAACAACTAGTTATAACCCACAATTCCACAGTCCAGAGAAAAGCTTTACTATCTTAAGAAATTCTTATTGCTGCACAACTGACAGCTATGTCTAGCCATCTTTTATGCTGGAATGTAACCAAAGCCCTCCTGTAGAAGTATTATAATCATATGGGAAATTTTCCATTTCCTTTACTAGAGAGGGATCCCATTATATCGATAAAGGTATTACTTGAGGTAGCTGTATCTTTTTTGTAAGAACCGTTTCGGGGGGCCTAATTCTCCTCCCCCTCTTTTTTTTTAAGATTTATTTATTATTATATGTAAGTACACTGTAGCTGTCTTCAGACACACCAGAAGAGGGCGTCAGATCTCATTACAGATGGTTGTGAGCCACCATGTGGTTGCTGGGATTTGAACTCAGGACCTTTGGAAGATCAGTCAGTGCTTTTAACCACTGAGCCATCTCTCCAGGCCCCTTTTCTCCCCCCCCCTGTGTGTGTGTGTGTGTGTGTGTGTGTGTGTGTGTGTGTGTGTGTGTGGTGTGTATGTGTCTGTCTGTCTGTCTTCTCTTTGTCAGTCTCTCTATATCTCTATTTCTCTGTGTCTGTCTCTGTGTCTCTGTCTCTCCTCCCTCTCTCTCTCCCACCCCTTCTCTCTCCTCCACCCCCTCTCTGGAGGGGTAGGGATTGTGGCCGGAAGAAGTTGCTCCCCAGTGTCTGGAAGCCCTTACCAATAACAAACTCAAATCTGAGGTTGCATTTTTAGGTCCAGACAGGATGTGGTAGAAAGCAGACTTGGAACTGGGAGGGGGAAATGTGCATTTAGTAGTTTTTAATTTCTCTTTCAAGGAGGAAGACAATGAACGGACTTGTTTCTCCAAGGTCAGAGTGAACGTCCAATACAGACAGAGGTGGCGGGCGGCATCGCTATTAAATACCTACACGGTGAGGGCAGAAGGGAGTAAGGTGAATAGATGTGATTTCCCATGCATGTCTCCGTCGGAGTCTTGAATGGAGGCATGATTCATTTCAGCATGTGTAAAGGGAGTGTAATCAAATTATTTGAGATGGCTAGCCAAACGCAGATAGTTGGTGCTAAGAGACATTTTTTTGGATGAAAGTGGAACCAAGTGACCATTCCTGTAATATTTAATAGAAAAACTGGATCAGAAGGTACATAAAGGTAGAAAAAAACAAATGCCTAACTCAAAACAAGTGTGCTGTTGTAGCTTTTGCACTATGAGGGTCGGGCGCTGAGCTCTGGTACTCGCTGGTGAGCTGACTCCCCGGAACCCCTACTAAGGGACTTTTTATAATCCTCCAGTTAACAACTGCAACAGCAACTTTTAAAATGGTTTCCAGGTTTTAAATACTGTTTTGTAGATAGTATGTGCATATATGTATGTGTGTCTATCTGTCTGTCTCTCGTCTCTGTCTCTCTCTATCTCAGTGTCTCCGTGTCTCTGTCTCTGTGTCTCTGTTCATTCTTGTGGGGAAAGTGTCCTGGCTGTTTGGTTGCGATGATGGGGGTTTTTGTTGTTTGGGTTTTGGGTTGCCTCGGCACAAGCCACAGTCATCTGAGAAGAGGGAACCTTAGCTGAGAAATGCCACCCTCTCTGGACAGGCTGAGCAAGCCCGAGGGACTAACCCAAGAAGTGGCACTCCCTCCATGCTCTCTGCTCCGGTCCTGGCCGCCAAGTTTCTGCCCTGGCTTCCCTTCATGAAACTCAACTCACAAGCTAAAATAAACCCTTTCCTCCCAGGTTTGCTTTTAATCATGGTGTGTTGCCACAGCAACGGGAAACCCTAATTAAAGATAGAGAGCATCCTTTTCAATCATGGTCCATCTTATTTATTTTTAACGGCATGAGTGCTTTGCCTACATGGATGTCTGTGCACAACATGGGAGCCTGGTGCCTCCAGAGGCCAGAAGAGGGCACCAGTTCCCCTAAGACTAGAGTCTTGGCTGTGGACTGCCATGTAGATGCAGGCAATTGAACCCAGTTCTTGTGGTGGAGCGGCCCCTTCCGCCTTGTTTTCTTCAGACATGCTCTCTCACTGAACCTGGACTCAACTGGCTGGCCAGTAAGCCCCAGGGACTCTACTTTGCCAGCACTGGGATTATTGGTGCATGCCACCATGCCTTGACTTTATATATATAGGGATCTTAAACACAGGCCCTCATGCTCACCCAGCAAGTACTCTACTGACTGAGCCATCTCCAACCCTCTAAACAATTCTTTCTGCATATGCATGTGTGTATTACATGTAATCATTCACGCCTGTGTAGAGATGCATGTATATTGCCAGTGTGTGTGTGTGTGTGTGTGTGTGTGTGTGTGTGTATGTGTGTGTGTATATGCACGTGGGAGTATGTGCGTGAGAGTGTGTGTGCATGTGTGTTTTGGTGTGTGTATGTAAGTAGCAGGAACAGCGGGGGGCTCGCCTCTATGTAAACTCTGGGGGCTGCACAGCCGGCCACAAAAGCATCTGCCGCAGGAGGACCTAATTGAGGACTGCCTGAGAGGCCAAGAATTGCTAGTGTAAACAATGCCAGCCAATCAGGAACTGCTGTTTAGAAGAGATGCTTTCTTGGGACCAATGGGGATGTTGGTGGAGGGCAGTCAGAGAGCTTGCTGCAGCGTCTCTCACGGTTTCTCACCTGCTCCCAGAGTCTGTGTCGTTGACTGTGCACCACCTCACCCCTCAACCCCCAAGAGCAGGTAGGGCTGGGTGGTGAGCTGTCCAGGGCACAGGCCTATGTATGTGTGCTGGCTGGTTTTGTGTGTCAACATGACACAGGCTGGAGTTATCACAGAGAAAAGAGCTTCAGGTGAGGAAGTGCCTCCATGAGATCCAGCTGTAAGGCATTTTCTCAATTAGTGAGCAAGGTTGGGGGGGGGGGGGGGGGTGCTGGTAGGTGGTGCCATCTCTGGGCTTGGCTGGTCAGCTTAGGTTCTACAAGAGAGCAGGCTGAGCAAGCCAGTAAGGAACATCCCTCCATGACCTCTGCATCAGCTCCTGCTTCCTGACCTGCTTGAGTTCCAGTCCTGACTTCCTTTGGTGATGAACAGCAATATGGAAGTGTAAGCTGAATAAACCCTTTCCTCCCCAACCTGCTTCTCGGTCATGGGGTTTGTGCAGGAATAGAAATCCTGACTAAGACAGTATGTATGCATGTATGAGTGTGTGCATGTTTATGTGTGTGTATGTGTGTGCATGTGTGCCTGTGTATGCATGTCTGTGTGTGTGTGTGTGTGTGTGTGTGTGTGTGTGTATGCGCGCGCCCGCACTCAAGTATTTCTGTGTGTCTGTGCAGGGCCAAGACTGATGTGTGGAGTCTTCTTGGACTATCTCCACTTTATTCATTGAGGCAGGGCCTCTCAGTTGAACCCAGAGCTCACCTATGTGGCTAGTCTAGATATCCAGCTTGCTCCATTGATTCCCACACCCCTATTTCTGTCTACCTGATACTGGAATTACGGGTGGGCTACCATGCCCACCCAACATTTATGTGGACTCTGGGGACCCTCACGGTTGCACGGCAAGTGCTTTAGCACTTAAACAGCAATTTCAAAACTCGAACATTATAACATACTACAGTCTCACACAATAACCACACAATGTTTCCATGCTGCGGAATAACGGTAAGGAAGTACATAAAGCCTTTGTGTATTTAAACCATTATGTTTCTATAAAAAGCAGAGACGTAGTACGTGCAGTGTAAACTCTGAAATCAATAACCTAGAGTGGGTTCAACTCTGAGCTGAGGTGGGTCAGGCTGCGCACAATGTGACAGCACACTGAGCACATACAGACACACTGTGTGCTCAGAGTCAAGGATGTGTCAGGTTTTTGACACAGGCAAGCATAGCCAGAAACACCTTGGATTCACTAGAGGTTTTATTCTTAATCAATTTTTGTTCATTGAGCATTTAAAAACCCTTCAATATTGCCAAATTTTTCATGACAGACCCCCCCCCACCAACCCATTCAATGATTTGACTCTATATTCAATTGTGACTCACAGTATTTAAAAAAAAAAAAAAATGAGCCTGGGTCAGGAAAAATGGGTAAAAGACTAGCTGGCAAGCCTGCTGCCTGAGGTCAGTTCCCAGAATGCATAGAGATAGCCAGATCAATGGCACACATCTGTGCCCTCAGCACTCCTAGGATGAGAGGCAAGCAAGGTAGGGACAGGAGAATGCCCCAGAGGCTTAGAAGTTTGAGAGGCAGCAGGGTTAGAGTGTGCAGCTTATTAGCAGAAGCAAAGAGTGATACTGCCTTAGCACGGAGATGGCAAGAATTATGGCCTGTGACCCGCACTCAAGAATTAAATTTCTTTTTAAAAAAAATTATGTTTATCTCATTTATTTGTTGGCTGGTTGGTTTACTTTCTTTCCTTTACCCTTTGACTCCCAGGGATTGAATCAACCATCTTTACCCACTGAACAATCTCACCTGCCTTTAAGTAAGAAAAAATTTTAAAACTGAAACGAATAAAAACAAAAAGCTGAAGCCGGATGGTGGTGGCACACGCCTTTAATCCCAGCACCTGGGAGGCAGAGGCAGGCAGATTTCTGAGTTCGAGGCCAGCCTGGTCTACAGAGTGAGTTCCCTGGCTGTCCTGGAACTCACTCTGTAGACC
>JADRCD010200735.1:0-20249 GCA_019843815.1 Montemys delectorum
CATGTGCAAATGCACATCACAAATGAACAAATAACAGCTCTTTAAAGTTGAATTTCCATTTATTCCTAGGAGCGGGTAACAGGTTTGAAGGTGTATAGGGGATGAGCATCTGTGAGTGTCCATATAGGGAATGAGCATCTGTGAGTTCCCATGTCTTGTTGCTCAAAGCACAAAGGTAGGTGTTTAGTTTTATAGACTTCACCACTTTCTACTTTGTATTTTAAGGCAAACAGCTTGTAGCCTTTCCTCTCAAGAAGCTGATAGACTAGTGGGAATAAATAGATGTAAATCAACAGGTTTACTTAGAGTAATAATTAAAAACAGAAGTGTATATGAGGCACAAATAATCCAGGGGAGGGAGTGATTGGCTCTTTGCAGAAAGGTAAGAGTCCTCCACAGAGCTGTGCTGAAGGAGGCCAATAGTTATCCAGACAAACTAGGCAGAGCAGGTGTGCTGGGCAGGTTCTGTCAACTCGACACAAACCAGAGTTATCTGGAAAGAAGAAACCCAAATTGAGCAATGCCTCCATTAGATTAGCCCTCAGGCATGGCTGTGGAGGCATTTTCTTGATCGCCGACTTAT
Organism: Montemys delectorum; assembly: GCA_019843815.1. Classification (NCBI taxonomy): domain Eukaryota; kingdom Metazoa; phylum Chordata; class Mammalia; order Rodentia; family Muridae; genus Montemys; species Montemys delectorum. Next base: position 584 of record JADRCD010200735.1, read on the forward strand.
GAGGGCGGTGCCAATCATCCACAGATGGTCCTGAGTTATGGAAGAAGTCAAGCTGACTGAGCCAGGAAGTAGTTTTCTTTCATGACTTAGCTTTTGTTCCTGATTCCCCTTCACAATAGACTGTACACTGTTATAGAATGGGATTTCATTAAGATTCAAAATAACCACAGAAAAGATTTTTAACTTAAAGCTAACTTTAATTTACTTAAAACCAAAAATATGGGACATTTGAAAAGAAAATATGAAATACATGTACTAAATTACAATAAATTGCATTGTATAAAAGTATTAGTTTAGCCTACAGTTCAATATGGAAGGTGGTTTAGAGGTTAAAAAGCACACACAGTAGTTCATACTAGTGAGATACGGTATACCAGGAATATTTACTACACACATATCTTTATGCAGAGGGAACAGCCAGCTTCCAAAACGCAGAATGAAATTATTGGGAATGCAATGAGAAGTTTGAAAAAACATATAATTATAGCAAGCAATGGTTACATTTCTTTCAGAAATACAGACAGAAATAAATTGGTTTAAGAGATTCCACATGATAAAAGGATGCATTAGACACATGGAAACACAAAAATACATATTATCAATAGACCATTATATGTACTTTAAAAATATTCCTTATATCTCCTCAATATTTGAACACAGATTGGAAAATGAAAGAAACCCCAGGTTTGGGGGAAAGCAGGTGAGGTACAGATACTATTCAGTGACCATGACGACCATGCCCGGCAACTTAAAAACATACAAGCTCCTCTCTCCAATATAATCCCCATGACACCTCTACTAGGCTCAGCTCTGTCTAAGGAACATGACCAGCTTTGGACTCCGTATCTTCCACTTCTGTTTTGTATCAAACAATGCTATAACTCTAATCAGCAGATTCAAAACTTCTTTGTTAAAAATTCCCAATGAATGAATAATTCTGCTTGTATAGAGTTTGAACAGATAGAAGTGTGATCTCTCGGGGTTTGTTTTAAAATTACACAGACTTTTCATTAGAGGCCTAGAATGTAGGGCGTGGTGCTCAGGCCCTATGAAGGTGAGTTTTAACTTGGCTAGAGTCTAATACCCAGTTGTTTAATCACAGGTGAGTTAAGGTGTTGCTAGGGAAGCATTTTGTAGGTGTGGTGAGCATCCACAGTGGGTTCCCTTTAAGTAAAGATGGTTACTTTTGTTACTGTCAATGTCCTTAACCCAATCAGTTCCAAACCTCCAGAGGTCAAGCTGATAATTTGGATAATATTCGAGTTTCTTGTCTGCTGTCTTATCCTGTAGATACCAGATTTGACAGTCTTCTCCATTGCTTAAGCCAATTTCCTGGAATACACACATATATATTTATAAAACAAATTTGTGTGTGTGTGTGTGTGTGTGTGTGTGTGTGTTTGTATATGTATGTGGGCACAGGTGCATTTGTGTTCTTATGTGTTTAATATTGGTTGAGCAGATAGAAAGTGTCTTGCTAAGATTTTTTTCTTGTTTTGTTTTGTTTTGTTTTGTTTTTATCAACCTGACACATACTAGTTATCTAGAGAAAGGAAGCTGGACTGGGAAAATGCCCCCAGCAGATTGCCTTGTGTGCAAGTCTGTGTGCTATTTCCTTGATTAATGATTGATGTGGAAAGATCCAGCCCTCTATGAGTGGCACTATCCCTGGACATGTGATACTGGATTCTGCAAGAAAGCAGGCTGAAGAATCCATGAGGGGCAAGTCAGTAAGCAGCACACCTCCATGGCCTTGCATCAGTTCCTGCTCTGACTTCCCTAGGATGTGGACAGGTAAGGATACTGTGTACTAGTTCCCTTTGAGATTGAAATATTCCGTCCCATGGGCAAGTTGTTTAAACTGAAAGGTAAAAAACTCAAAATAGCTTCAGGAAGTTCCTGAAACTGACCAGACTCTTTAGGTCCTTCCCTACCAGAGTAGGGAGTAATAAAAGCTGAGAGTTCTGCTCAGACAAGCCAAATTGTAAAGAAGACTCTTGAGATGAGACCAGCTGCCTAGAAGAAACAGAAACCTGCCAAGCTGCCTGGAAGTGGTGTAGACCAACTGAGTCACTGGGGAAGGATGCTCTAACCTGTTGAGCCACCTTCAGGTAATGCACTGTGTTCCAGGTTCCCAGCTTTTGTGAGCTTCACCCGTGCTGGGGCAGACCTTGCTGATGCAACTGTCCTTGAATCATTTCTGCTCCTGAAGTAATCCCTCACTCCTTCCCTGTAAGTAACCCCAACAAAACTCTCTGGTTTGCCAAGCCAGCACTGTAGTGAGATTTGTGCTTCGGTCTGTTGTGGATTCCCTATCTGGAGTGAGTAGATGTGTGTATTGCATCTCCCCAGGACAAGTTTTATTACATAGCAAAAGAAAATAAGCCCTTTTCTCCCCAAGTTGCTTTTGGTCATGGCGTTTATGATAGCACTGTAAGTCCAAGCTAAGAAACAAAATGCATAGCTTCAACCTTCTTCATGCCACAGCAGTAAATAGAGTCAAACCCAACAGGGCCTTTGGGGTTTTCAGATGTATCGCCCTGGCTTTAAACCTGATCACATCATCTATAAATCGTACAACTGACTGTAAACCATGTAAACTTCCCAGAACCCAGCTTCTATATGAAGAAACCAATGGCATCTCCCCAGAGATGATTTTAGATAAATAAAAAGAAAATGAGCATAATGCAAAGAGTAGCTTTGGGGTTCAAGAACACGTCGTTTCCTAATTAGGGGCCTGAAAATTTACTCCAAACTTGAATTCAGTATGGAAAGAGAATTTTCTGTTTGTCCACTTGGAAATTCAGGACATGAGATCAAAATGACTTCATGTGGGAGGCTGATGCTCCACAGTCATGTGACACAGAACCCTGGATCTAGACGGTCACCCTTCCTTGGTATGGCAGGATTCATTTCCGGCATATGGAATTAAAAGAAAGCATGTGTTCAACTACTTTTCCTCAGAACCCTCAAAAATGTTTCTCATACAATGGAGTGAGATTGCTCTTAAAAAGTCACTGCCATTTATGGGGTAATTAATATGCATATTAAGCATTCTAAATATATATTTCATCAAACGGCAACATAAATCGCCTGGAGCCCTGTATGAAAATGCTCACACCAGGCTATAAAAGCGGGGGTGGGGTGGGGGGAGAACAGCAAATGTCGCTAAGGCTGAGTCTGCTGCAATGCTTGCAAGTGGAGTGGGTTTGCAGAAATCAGGGAATCAAGGAGAAGCCCCCTCATTGTTTCCTGGGAGAGGACGCAACGTCGCCCATGCAAGGCGGGGAAAAGAAAAATGAACTGCAGTTCACTGTTTGCATTTGACCTGGACTTTGATATTTGAAAATGGAGATTCAGAGTCAGAGAAGGATGGCCAGCAAGAACCAGAGGCCAGCAAAACAGGTGTTAAAGCTGGAGCAGGCTGTGAACACAGATATTTCTCTTGAGCTGCACCGATGACTGTGTCCCAGTATAGGACACTGTCCTTCAAAACACGAGAGGTGGCTTTCTGACATATTCATCAGAAACTGGGTGGTAATGCCACACTGTAGGGTAAGGATCTTGACCTAAGATGCCAATTTTGGAGATCTGGATACTGGAATGCTGTGCAAGTGTCAAGTCACATGTGCACCGTTGCCTGGGTAAGCCAGTAGGACCTCTGGTGCAGGAGAACTTTGATCTCTGGGAAAATGAAGCCATGTGGTGGTTATATCACTGGTTTGGCAATAGGAATTAAAGCAAAGTGAGAAGAGAGAGAGAGAGAGATGCAAGCACAGAGACCTGGGGTGAAGAACTTAAGTCTGGGTGTGGCCTTTGGGTTGGAATCTGGAAGTGTCCATTACTGATGCCCAAGGTAGAGAGAGCTGGCAGGAGGCATGTGTGCCCAAGCAGGTTGTAACAGCCTTGAATGGTGTGTTGTCTACCCACTCCGTGTAACTGGCAGGTGCCCTATTCACGATGAAGTCAGATGAAGTAAATACAGCCCACATTGAGCCTCAGGTCCAGATGGCAGGAGGACAGAGTTGCTTGATGGATGGGAGGTGGTGGGTCAGCTTGACTAACAGGGTAGAGAGGAGGGGAAAGAGGTACCAGAGACCTTCGACAATTGATCTGGAGAATGAGCGGAGATAGGTGATGTGGCTTCATAAAGTTCCCTCCCCATCTATGGGATAGGAGCACCCTGAACTGTCACCCTGCCCATAGAGGATGGGTTCACTGAGAGCTTTTGTCTCTCACAGGCTATGGTGAAAAGTGGGCACTGTTCTTAGAAATGTCCTTAAAATTTAACTGCTAGTTTTTAAAATGACCAGTTTTCCAGTTTGGTATAGCTTTAATGACTATGTGACATTACATCAACGTCTCCTTCTGTGACACTAGAGTGTTGGGAAAAATTCATTTGGTATCAGGAGTTCAAAGAAGTTGATTCTTAGTCTATAGACCACAGTGTTTCTTTCTTTCTATTTTAAAAAGATTTATTTCCTGCAAATCAAAACAACCCTGAGATTCCACCTCACATCAGTCAGAATGACTAACATCAAAAACTCAGGTGACAGCAGATGCTGGCGAGGTTGTGGAGAAAGAGGAACACTCCTTCATTGTTGGTAAGATTGCAAGCCCCTACAACCACTCTGGAAATCAGTTTGGCGGTTCCTCAGGAAATTGGACATAGTACTACCAGAGGACCTGAGCATATACCCAGAAGATGCTCCAACATGTAATAAGGACACATGCTCCACCATGTTCATAGCAGCCTTATTCATAATAGCCAGAAACTGGAAACAACCCAGATGTCCCTCAACAGAGGAATGCATACAGAAAATGTGGTACATTTACACAATGGAGTACTACTCAGCGATTAAAAACAACAAATTTATAAAATTCCTAGGCAAATGGATGGATCTGGAGGATATCATCCTGAGTGAGGTAACCCAATCACAAATGAACACACATGGTATGCACTCACTGATAAGTGGATATTAGTCCAGAAGCTCAGAATACCCAAAATACAATCCACAAACCACAAGAAACTCAAGAAGAAGGAACACCAAAGTGTGGGTACTTCATTTGTTCTTAGAAGGGGGAACAAAATACCCATGGAAAGAGCTGCAGAGACAAACTATGGAGCAGAGATTAAAGGAAGGACAATCCAGAGACTGCTCCACCTGGGAATCCTTCCCATATTCAATCACCGACCCCAACTCTATTGTGGATGCCAGCAAGTGCAGGCTGACAGGAGTCTGATATAGCTGTCTCCTGAGAGGCTCTGACAGTGCCTGACTAATACAGACGTAGAGGCTCACAGCCATTCATTGGACTGTGCACAGGGTCCCCAGTGAAGGAGCTAGAGAAAGGACCCAAGGAGTTGAAGGTGTTTGCAGCCCCATAAGACGAACAACAATATGAACTAACTAGTACCCTCAGAGCTACAAGGGACTAAACCACCAACCAAAGAGTACACCTGGTGGGACTAATGGCTCCAGCTGCATTTGTAGCAGAGGATGGCCTAGTTGGTCATCAATGGGAGGAGAGGCCCTTGGTCCTGTGAAGGATCAATGCCCCAATGTAGTGGAATGCCAGGAAGAGGGAGAGGATGGGTTATTGAGCAGGGGGAGAGGGGAGGGAACAGGTTTTGTTTGTTTGTTTGTTTGTTTTTGTTTTTTTCCGGACCGGAAACTGGGAAAGGAGACATCATTTGAAATGTAAATAAAGACAATATCTAAAAAAAAAAAAAAAAAAAAAAAAAGATTTATTTATTTCCAGAGTGTGTGTGTGTGTGTGTGTGTGTGTGTGTGTGTGTGTGTGTATGAAGGCTGAGAGATATATGCACATGAATGCAGGTATCCATGGAGGCCAGAAGAGAGGCCCAGATCCTCTTGAAAGCTGGAGTTATAATTACATGCTACCAAGTAAATGGTAGGGTTGACACCTGGGTCCTCTGTAGGAGTGGTACCCACACTCAATCTCTGTGCCATCTCTCCAGTATCCACAATGCCTGTCTTTGAGCATATGACCACAAGCCCCCCTCAAAGCCGGTGGCTTTAAATGATACTTACTATCGTTCTTTGGGGCAGCTGGGTGACTCTGTGTCTCTGATGAGCTTGTGGGAGTTTTTGTCCTTAAGCGTCAGGTCCAGCCATCAAGGACCAGCTTGTTTCTATTTTCCTCAGTCCAAATCAGTGGTCCCCATGGCAATGCTCCCGTGTCCATGCAGACTGCCCCTCTCTGCCTTGTGTAACTGCAAGGGGTGGGGAGGAGGCAGAAGTGGCTATGGGCAGTGGGACAATTTGGTTTCTCTTTTGCCAAAATCCCACTGTTCAAAGTAAGGCATCAGCAACTCTTACTGCCTAAGTCCCAGCCAGGCCCAGGGCCCCTCAATGGTAGAAGATTCCAGAATAACAAGTGGGGATTCTGAGGGCCAAGAAGAATGATGCTTGTTGTCACAGTGAGAGGAGGCAGGTTTTTCCCCAGTCCATCTCTCATTCCCTTGTCTTTTGAACTCTGGACAGCATGCCCAACTTTATCCACTCACATGTGAGGATGTACACGGTGTAAAGAAAGGGACACGTATGGCATTGTTTGTTTTCAGATTATGTTATTTGGATAGCAGAGCCTCTGTCTCCCCCATTCTGCCTTTCCTGAGCTTTTGGCATGGCAATCAGAATCACACTGGAAACCCAGTTGCTCAAATTTGTCAAGAGGAGACATGCGAAGTAAAGGAGTGTTTGAGGGAGAGCGAGGCCAAGCTGGGGCCCTAACGCTGGGTGTGGGCTGGGATATGAGATCAAGTTTCTCAGGGGCTTGTGTCTGTGGCTCTGACTGTGAGCATATGTGTGACTGTCATGTCACAAGGTCCACGTGCTGTTCCGCTCTCTCTTTGAGGGTGGCTATAACTCAGTGGCCATTGCAGGGCAGCTGTCAGCACTACCATATGATGAACAAAGCCACAGTTTGCAGCTCTGGAATGACGTAACCAGAATGCTATATTTACTTATGTACTGGCCCACACCCTCCTTCTGACCATAACAGCCACGCACTATTTACAAAATTAAAAACATAAATTGCATGAGCTACCACAGCAAGTTACATTTAATAAGTCCAGAGCTGACGCCAGAAGTCTCTAACGATGGCCTAATATTGCTGAACTGTGGTGCTCAGAGGGTGTGGAGTTGGGAGTTTCTATCACACAAATGTCCTTGGCTTAAGCAGACTTAGGAAGCCAAAGAAGCAGAGGATCCTGTCAGTTTGAGCTTTAAAGAGGGATGTGTAAGAGGACTTCGTGGGCTCATCAGAGTCTCTTATAGGAATGAGGGTCTCAAACATTTGGAATCAGCCCAGGACCTAGGTCAAATGTCAGCACTTATCATCTCTGTCTTTGGGACATTTTTGAGCTTCAAGTATGAATGAAGATAGAGTATTGTAGCAAACATCAGACATGTGGCTCACATCACTTAAAGTGCTTTGGCCGCATGTCGTTCATATCTTGAGCTGTTAGAAAGCACTCCAACTTCTTACCTACATGGCCTGCCATCCACACCCAGCAACATTGACTGGCAACTCTGATAATTAACGTTTGGCCTCCCTGACCTAAATGCTCACCCATTATAATAACACAACAAGGGGGCATTTGGCAACCCTGAACACCTTCTGGGAGGGAGGAGTCTTTCTGGATAAAGAAGAGGGTCTGATGAGGATGCCTCTTTTTCATGACCTTGATCATTTCCTGCTTTCCGTCTTGGTCTATTTGTGATGATAAGCTGATTTTTGTTTGTTTTTGTTTGTTTGGTTGGTTTTGGTTTTCTTAGCCATGTTGGAACCACGAGGCAGTGTGTCTTAAGTTCGGCATCATGCTGAAGCATGCAAGTGATAGTGGAAGGTTTTCTGGTGATGCCGCTAAGTTGGTAGATCCAATATGTGACACCCTTTGGCCCTCATAATTCTTCTTCACAATGATTGATAAAGCATATACTTCCTTTGGCTTAAACTAGCACTTGTTGCCTACCAACAGGTTTGTTACTAGCTATCACTACATGCAGCATTGTGGACCATACTAGGCTCATAAAGACTGCATCCACTCTCCTTACAACACTTCCAGGTCCACGAGTGTTACAGACACTGTGGGAAAGATACTTGTGTGAGATATAATCCAAGATAAGATGAGTAGGGCTTACAAGCTATGGTACTTATCTCCTGGAGACACCCCTGAATTTGAGAAGTAGGCCAGTAGCCTAGGAGGTTATTCTATAAGAACTCAGTTTATGTGCCTTAGAAAACATGGACTTGAAGAAAGTGAGCACAGATCTCTATAGACAGAGGTAGGAAGAACGATGTCCTCTTGTAAGGTCATGCTAGGGGAAAATCAGTGACATCCAGCTGTAGGGTTCTTCAGGCATCCCAGCATGCACTTGAAGATGTAGATCGGAGTGGGAGACTATGTGACCACTGACAGACCCTGTGACATCTGGGGCATCAAAGTTGATATTAACAAGGAACATCACAATGCCAGCCTGCACACTGATGACCTGTGACAAAGATGCACTTGATCCCTGTGCATCTCCTTTCAAGGCCACCAGCTTACTACTCTAATCAAGAAAAGCAGTAGCAGCAGCAGCAGACAGAGCCCAGTCAAAGGAAGGCCTCTAAGACATTTTACCTCTACTCTCAAAATATGCTCACATCATTAAAAAATAAAGGAGAGAGAGAGAGAGAGAGAGAGAGAGAGAGAGAGAGAGAGAGAGAGAGAGAGAGATCTGAAACCTGTTATAACCAAATGTGGACTTTAGTTAACAGCTACATCTCTGTATCAGTTAATTTGTAATGAATCTATTATATTGATGTAAGGTGGGCCAGGTTGCAAGTGCCCTATATGAGGTGGAAAAGTCTGTAAATTCAAAGCTATTGTCAAAGGAATAGTTCATTTAAAATCTAACACTCGTCTTTCCAAGGCCCGGGAAATGTTGCAGAAGAGGGAGTCAAAAGATTATAAAATCCAGAAATCAGGCTAGATCAGAGTCTTCTGGACAGGACTGGACCACTGCATCTCAAACTAACCAAGGCTGTGGCTGCCTGAAGAAGATCTGCACAAGACCCAGTCAGTCAATATTCAAGCCTGCCATGGACAAGGGGATCCTAATCTCCCTTCCCCACCTGAGGAGCTACTGCTGTTGGCTGGCTGCTAGGAAAGAAAGCCAGTTTCTTGAAGGGTACAGGTCTTGGTGTCAATCATGCTCCAGGGGGTTGTCCTCCATCCATGTGCATATGAGCAATACAAATTAGACAAAGTGGGTTACAACAAAAATAGAGGATATGAAGTTGGGGGACACGAGTTATAGATCTTAGAGGAGTTAGGGGAGAAGTGGGGGTGAATATGATCGAAATACATTGTACACATGTATGAAAATTTCAAAGAATTTTTATATTACACGTACAATGTTTATATTATATGTAAATATTTTACAGTTATAATATATACAAATATACAATTTTTATACTACAAAGGAAGTGAAAACAGAGTTAAAGACACAAATTAAAAAGCAATTTTTGTCAGAATTTCTGCAAACGACTGAAAGTGACATTTAAATGATGAATGGAAACATAAGTCACTGAAGGTTCTGCAACAACAGAAAGCAGTCTTAAAAATGGGGGAGAAAGAAGGCAGAAATGGGGACAAGAGGAGAGCACTCTGGATCAATGTCACGGGCAGATAGACCAGAATGAACCCACACACATTCTTCAATGATGATCGCCTGTGGGAAAGGATGGGCTTTGTAACTATGATGCCAAAATCACTTTGAAATGTGGCAGAGGTGGGGGGACATAGTTAGCAGTAAAACCAGCAACAATAATTACAGGGTAAGATCTATTCCAGAAATCAACCCATGTCTAAAGCCATGGCATTCTAGAAGGAACATTAAAACTTTTTACAGACAGGGCATACCAACATAAAGCACAATGTTTGAAATGTGTTGGAGAGATGGCTCTGTGAGTCAAGATCACTTGGTGTGAAAGCAAGATAACCTGAGGTCAAATCCCCACCTCTCAGGTAAAAGCTACATGTGGTCATATATGCTTGTAACACCAGCACTCATTGACAGACACAGATTAATCCAAACAGCCTCACCAGAATGCTAAACTTCAGGTTCAGTGAGAGACTTAAAATATAATGTAGAGAATGATAGAGCATGCCTAATATGGGGGGTGCAATATATTCCTATATCCTCAACATACTTTACACAACCATGAAGGCACATGTGTATGTGTGTGAATGTACACCACACATACTTACACTTACCTGTGTGAACACACATGCACACTCACGTGTGCATAAACACACATGCAGCTTTTTAAAAGGAAAGAAAAGAAATAACATAAAGGCATCTATTTTGTAAAGGAAATAATTAGGGAAGGAAGAGGCATCATGCTGTCTGGTAAGAAATATTTGACACACACATACATATGCATGCATTATGCACATATACAAAACATACAGACACACGCATATACAAACATATATGTATCTGACAAAGAATTCCTGTGCAAACAATATGAAAAACTTTACAAATGAGTTACAAAAAGCCCAACTAACTTGATATAAGAATGTTAGAGATTTCAAAGAGACACATTATAGAAGTTATACAGAGCTCTAACTTGCTCAGAAATGAGCTACAAACAACACAATTCATCATGAAAATGCAAATTAAAGCTTAAAGAGATGGAGATGCATCAACACATTCATTAGAAGTTTCTGATTCACAAGCTAGACACTTACCAAGTATTGATGAGGCCACGGGGCTGGGACTCTTCTCCATTCAGACATGGGAAGTGCTTTCTAAGTCTCTCACAGAGTTAAGCCCCTGCTCACCAGCACGTGCTGTATTACTAATGTGTTGAGAAAGGAGAACACTGTTCCACGTGACACTTATTTGGAACAATCATAGGAGCTGTTTCTTTAAGTTGAAAACATATCCAGAAATGATCCACACATCTAGAGACTGGAGGACTGGCTACCCAGGGCAAGGTGAGGTGTTTAAAAAGTCCTATTTTGAGGAAATATTCTTAGCATTTTGGTGACAGAGTTTGCACTTTTCTCAAACTTGACCAAATTGTGTGTAAGAGCATGCAGTCAAAGCACAAATTGTCCTTGCTTAAGGCGATAGGAAGTTGTGCTGATTGCCACTGATGAACAACTCAGAGGCCGGAAGATCACATCTGTAATTGTGGAACGGTTTGATTTGTCATTTCTTCACAGTGTAGGGTAACATCTGCCACCAGGAAGGTGCTAACTATGCACTTACTGAGTGCATAGGTGGGAGGCCATGAGATGGAGGGACCTATAGGCTGGGGCTTTCATCAGTCTCTTGTTCTGCCTTTATGGAGTGATACCCAGTGCTAAGCCCATGCTGAGGCTTGGTAGAGATGGCTTTGAGGCAGGTGGATCGTAGAGGCTTTGCTTAGTTAGGGAATGTGACACAAGCAGCCCTGTCCTTTGTGGCATGGTGTTGCCTTCTCTTCAAAAGGGATGTATGGAAAGACTGGCTTTTATTCCAACAGGAAAAAATGGGAATGCTAATTCTCCCACCTCTTGCCTGGATGCCTTGTGATGTCAGAGTAGGAAAGAGAGGGACAGGAGAGGTGGCCCTTCAACTTCTACACGGCCCGTTAATCTAATCCAGATGAATCTGTAGTGACATGGTTAGTCAATGCATGACTCAGGGGAAATACAATCCTTGAGGAATCTCTCTGTCTCTCTCTGTCTCTCTCTGTCTCTATCTCCCTCTCCCTCTCCTCCCTCTCCCTCTCTTTCCCTCCCCCTCTCTCTCCCTCCCTCCTTTTCTCTCTCTCCCTCCTTCCCTCTCTCCATCCATCCCTCCCCCTTTGGCTTCCTTGTTAAGCTGAGTGATATCAGGAGAACATCCCTGCCAGACACAAATTCCAGACTTTACACATCTCTGTTTCACCTTTAAGAGAAACCGTGTTATTGCCTTCATAACTGTGAACAGCAAATCAGAAATTAGAGAGAAGGCAAACTGACAGTGATTGATGCCTGGGGCCTTCTCCTGATTCGCTGATTAAACTCATCAATCTATATGCAGAAGATGTGTCCAAGGCAAAAGAAAGCAACCAGCCTTAACGGATCTGGTTGTCAGAAGGAAGGGGAGAAGGAGGCACTCTCAGAAGATGCAGGGGTGAGGACAGAGGATTTGGAGAATGTTTACCTCCAAATGAGAGAATCCCAGGGCATCTATGGTCTCCTCAGGGAGTGTGTGTGTGTGTGTGTGTGTGTGTGTGTGTGTGTGTGTGCATGCGCGCTCTCACTGAAGAAAGTATGTGAAGACTGGTCCCCCAGAGGGTCCAAAATTGACATATTTCTCCTCTGGAAAGAGGAAAGTCCTTGGGGAATTTAAAACCATGAAGAGTCTCTTTTCTTTCTTGCTGCTGATCGGCATTTTTCAGCCTGCCAGCACTTGGCTTCTTAATGCATTTCTCTGCTTTCATCTTTCCTCAGTTGCTTCCTTGTCCAGTGCAAGGCTAGCTCAAGAGACCATCCCCATCCTTGCTCTGAGTTGTGTCTAAGCCTCTCCTACACACCATTGTGGTTCACTTCTTGTTTATTTGTATAGCTACTGGGTATTGGTCCCTTTGAGGACAGGGGCTTTATTGGTCCGTTGGTGTATTGAGAGTGCCACTTACCATGATTGGCATAGTAGAGATGCTTGTCACCTAACTGGCGACTGGTCAACTCTTAGTTGGTTCTCAGAAGGTTGCAGCTATGAATGTGAACTCCACAGTGAGTGCCTCCAGAACTCTGCTCCACTCCCAGCAGCCCGCCCAACTATCTAAACTTCCTAAGATCTCTGTAACAGTTGGCCATCAAAACTCACTGGTCGTTTTGGAAGTTACATTTCTGAAATCCAAGTGTCAGCAGTGCTGTGCTCCTACCACAGCTGTAATGAATGACCCTCACTCATCACTCCAGTTGTTTGGGTTGAGGCTTTCCTCTGCCTGTAGTGCCTTATTGGGTTCTCTTTCCCTCTTCATGGGATTTCCATTACAGTGAATACTGTCTTCTGGTTCTTAAAGGGACAGATGTAGAGTCCTCTCTAATAGAAAATGACCTCATCCCATGAAGCTTACCTTAGTAACATTTAGAAAGGCTCTGGTGATCACTTAGGTCATCCTCAAGAGTCTTTGGCCAAACATTTTTAGGGAAACTCTACTATTCAGCAGTGCCCCCTTTCCCCACTCTAAGGATGCCCCGACTTTCTAAGTCACATGATTTAACCCAGCACAAAACTGCCTCCAGTTCTAGTAGTTGCCTCACAGAGCCCTAAGGCATTGTGGTGTTTCTCTTGTGGTCACCATAAATAGTCCAGACAAGAAAAGCCTCATGCATTGCATGATGATATGTGTTGCATGATGTAGAAGCAATAAAAATTCAATTCTAGTTGGTCTTCATGGGAAATGGATGCTTCCGTTTTCCTTGAAAACCTTGAGGAACATAGGGAACCCTGGGTGCTGCAGTCAGCCATGCCAGGACCGTAAGAGGACACTTCAGAGCAGGAGGTGGGGATGTGTGATTGATGAACAAGAGAGAAATCAAGAAGGCAAGAGAATTGAGAAACTGGGTGTTAGACATGAACCCTTTAGAACAAATCAAAGGAAAGTAAGAACTTGAGGTAGTGAGAGATCAAATAATTCACTCTGGCAGGTCAGATTGGCATTGAGAATCTTTAAATTATTGTTATTATTATTATAATCATTAATAATAGTGATTGCTAAATATTCATGATATTTCATAGACAGTTATTTTTAATTTCTATTACTAAAGTAAACTGAGAGGTTCCCTATAACTCATGCACCATAGGCTGAAGGTTTTGCTGACGTTCTTCTTGACTTTAATATCTTAAGTGCACAAGGGTTTCTGATGTCTTTGAAGATGATGGCTAACATGTTGAGAGAAGATAAAACACACTTTTGTAAGCAGATTTTGTGCACTCAGTATGAAACAAACACATCACTGTCATAACCATGCTACACAGTCAAGATCATTGTTGGTGATACAGAGACCAAGGAAGAGAGGCAAGAGCTGAAGTCTACTGACACTGTAGGCTTTCAGCCTACCCTCCCTCATTCTACCTCACAAAACTGGGAAGCAACACTTCAGAACATGGGTCATTGGATGTTGGAGCTGAAGCTATTTGCAACCTGCTTCACACACTCTCTGTTGAGCCAAAAGCCAAGCACTTGGTTCCAGCATTTGAGCTTTGTGGACAATCCTGCTTTATGCTAGGAATGGCTACTGGGCTTGTTGTTTCTTTGACTAAAGGCCTGACCAATGGTTATCCCAGTGACAAAGGACCTGTTGCTGGCCAAAGTTTTACTATCTCATTGATCCAAAGTCAGCTTCCTTCCCTTTCTCATAGCTGCCACTGTGGCTCCTCTCTGCTCTAGAACTGCCAAGTTACTCTTGAGTAAATATATCCTTATCTACACACACCAGAAAGATGTAGAGGTAAAAATTCAGATTGCTTAGCAGGACAGTGGGGCTTGTCTCTGCACTTAACAACTATTTATTTAGGTCTATTTGAGTTAAGAAGACTGGCTTTGGAAGAGATTGGCTTGGTCATTGTGGGAGGTGTATGGGTTAAGATGAGTGCTCTTTCAGGGAATGTGGACGATTTAGAACACACATATGTACTCTTTCTCCTATTTCCACATTTATGCACCTGATTCTAGAGTCTCAGATAGGTTTCTTCTATTCATGTATTTGTGTGCATGGCTCCTGGATGTTGCAAGATGTGTCTTCATCAAGTTATACATACCCATGTATAGATACTGTCTAGATAGAATTATTTCACACAGCTTCCTATAATGATGGATTCATCTGACTTTTTCAGTCATCCACTGATTCATTCAGCTATCTGATGCCTTTTGAGCATCCCATGTGTGTAAGATCCAGTGAAATGAACAAGTAGTCACCATTGTATTTCTGTGTTGATGCATTCATTAGCTACACACTCATGTGAAGAGAAGAGGATGTGCTAATGTTTATAAAATAAGGATTCCTTTAGTGTTCAGCTCTTATAATTGAAACAGGCTCTTCCGAAGGGAGAAAACTTACACATAAGATTTAAGAAGTTAGATTGCAAGATGGCTTGGCAGGTTGAGATGCTTGTGTATAGGCCAGACAACTTGAGTTTCATCCCTGGTTCTCACTAAGTATCTAGAGAGAAATGACTCCTGAAAGCTGTCTCCTGGCTTCCATACAAGTACCACAGTACATGCCCTCCTATCTGTAATCATGTACGCGTGCGTGTGTGTGTGTGTGTGTGTGTGTGCGCGTGTATACACACACAAATAAAATGAAAATAAACATATTTTAAAGGATTAGGAAGTAAATGAAACTCACAAGATCCAGGAAACTCCTGGAAGTTACAAGGTTCACAAGGCCCCTCCCCAAGTTCTTATACATAAGCAGGAACAATTGCTGGGAAGTCACTAGCACTAGCACGGCTGAGTTGCTTCTGAGTTGTGCAGGAAGCTCCAGAGTTTTCACAAGTTGTCACTCATGCTGGATGAGCTTGACAGTGATCCCTCTGAGTCACACATGCTCTTATAAGTGACACCAGTGAACTCACTGGGTCCCTGAGTAGCCCATCGGTATGCTTGGATGAATAAGTAAACATTCTTTTTTCTTTCCTTATTTCTTCTTCTTCTTTTTCTTCTTCTTCTTCTTCTTCTTCTTCTTCTTCTTCTTCTTCTTCTTCCTCCTCCTCCTCCTCCTCCTCCTCCTCCTCCTCCTCCTCCTCCTCCTTCTCCTCCTTCTCTTCTTCCTCTTTATTCTCCTCCTCCTCTGTCTTCTTCTTTGTTCTGTCATCCATGTCCAATATAGGGTGAGGACATGTTTGTCCACATCTCACCAGAAAAGTCATACAGTCCCAGTCATTACTGGGGGTGGTGGTAACCCCTAATCCACTTTTCTAACTGCCAGCCTGTCTTCCTCCCCACAGGTGTACTCCAGATACTTGTTGTTTTTCTTGGTCACGTGCTCATGGTCCATCTCTCCTCATGGCAGCTTCCTCCTCTCCTCTCATTCTTGCTCCTTCTCCTCCTGGTCTTTCCTCAGTCCTCTCTCTTCTCCACCTGGATCAGGGAACTCAAAACCACCTACCTCTGATCCCTCCAGTAACTGGCTGTAGCCAATTTTATTTAACCAATAGTTTTAAATCAAGAAACAAAATTTGCACAACAAAAGTTTGTAAACCTGAGAATTCACTCATAGGTCTAGACCTTCTGATACAGAATTTAGCATTACAGTATTCAGCAACAGACCAAACCTCAACAGAGTCAGGGGTGGGGGTGTCATGCTACAGGCTGAGAGTCACCCTGTGTGGAGGCAGTGACAACTACAGATGGGATGACACACCTGGGACAGTAGAATACAAACCATTTCCAAGTCACTGACAGAGTACCAGGGGGTCTGCAAGGCTAGAATGTGGCAAAGGCTGAGGGGCTCAATGGGTCTAAAGTGGGACGGGCAAATCTTCCTAGGTAGTGAGTACAGGTGTCATTGGTCAGTCCACTCGGTCACAGCCATGTACCAGTGATGTACCTAGGAAGCTGCCGGGTATGACTGCAACTACTAGAGGCTCAGAGGAAGAGGGAGCCACTAGGTCATTCCAGACCTGGGAAGGATATGTTAGGAGGGGCCAGAGGACAACTCAGGAGGTGGCCACTTGCTTTTGAGACATCCAGCACTAGCATTAGTTCATCAGTCAGGCCAGGCTGGCTGACTAGTGAGGCCCAGAGAGCTGCCTGTTTCAGCCTTTTGAGGACAGTGGTCATGAATGGTTGCCACCACACCTGGATTTTATACGTGGATTCTGAGGGTCCAACTTAAGTCTCCATGGTTTGCAGAGCACACACTTCATGACTGAGTCATCTGCTCTACCCCAGACAAACTTTTAAAATAGGAAAAAATGAATAACAAGTCAGTGGAAATATGACGATTTTCCTCTTGAAACAGACCTTCATGACATAGAAATGGGCAAAGTTAGCATTTAATGATAACACCTTGAATTATGGGGAGCTAAGAAGCCACCCAGGATACCTTGTAAACTGCAGCTCTGTACTTCCTAGTGTTGTGTTGGGCCTGGTCCCTGGTTTCCTTTATTCTGCATTCAACATTCCGTTTCCTGTCTTCCCCAGCACTGTTTATAGGAACCAACTCCTGTCACAAAGCAGAAGACAGTGCTATATTTGGGTCTTAAATCAATCACCAGCTGAAGAACTGTGCATTAGTCAATCCGTTCATTTAATATTTTATCCAGACAATATAATTAGGTTTTCTTCAAAACAAGTTTCTAGGCAATCAAGAGAAATAGGCACCATGACTTTATAAGATTTCTAAGCTGACACGTAGGTTAACTTGTCTTGGGAGATTGTCCATGACCTTACACTTCTTTGCTGTCACACAGTCTACCATCCCTTATTGGCTAGCACAGTGGGGACATGGGTTCCTGTCGTAGGTAAAAGAGAGATGGCAGTTAGTGAGCCAACACCACAACTTGCTTTAGAGCATACTTCTAGTCTCAGTCAGTCTACAGAGAAATATGGTTATAAGGCTTACTGCATGTAGTGTGATGAGGAGAGGCAGACGGGAGGATGCCCAGGCCAAGATGGCCCCAAGCCGCATGCTGGTAGTATGCATTGTAATCAGAGGGACTGCCAGGACCAGGTGCACTTTGCATGAACAAGGTGGGAAGATCTAATGGTCAGTGGGGCGGGGGGAGAAGGGCACTGTCCTTCAACCTTCACCTTCAGGATGGGGAGGGTTAGTTTTGTGCTTAGTCTGTCTCTCTCTCCCCTGCACCTTCCCTTCCTCCTCAATCCCTCTCTCCTCCCTCTCCCCTTCCCTCCCTTCTTCTGTTTCTCCCCTGCCCCTCCCCTCCCCTCCCTCCCTCTCTCTCCCTCTTCCTCCCTCTCCCTTCTTCTCTCTCCCCTGTCCCCTCCTGTCCCTCCCTCCATCCCTTTCTCTTTCTTCCCCTCCCCCCCCCACTGTGTTGAGTCAGGCACAGAGGGCATTAGGTGGATTAGATGTTTATTAAGATCCCTTTCTCTTTCTCTCTGAGCACACACCTCATCCTCTGTTAGTTCCTCCTCTTTACAGGTTCTAGCCCATGTAACCAACTCAAGCCAAAAGAAGAGAGGCAGACATCACCATGCTATTTCCATGGTATACCCCCAGGAAGCTACCACCTTCTCCCACCTTCTCCCTTTGTGCTGGGGATTTTCAAAGCAAGACTCAGGACCATATCAGATCCACAGGCCAAGGATGTGCTATTTGAATGTGTAGGATTGTAAGGATGTGCTATTTTAATGAACCCCAAAGGCTCATGTGTTGAATGCTTGGTCCCCAGTGCAGCTCGGTTTAGAGAAATGGCTGGATCACAAAAGCTCCACTATAGTCAGTAGATTAATTCACTGGTGAATAGCATTGATGATGCATTAATATGAATTGGTGGGATGAGTAGGTAGGGCATGGCTTCAGGGACGGGCTGGGGAGTGACTGTCTGTGGGCGTGGCTTCAGGGACAGGCTGGGGAGTGCCTCTGAAGGGCACTGCCTGTCTGTGGGCATGGCTTCCTGGACAGGCTGGGGAGTGCTTGTCTGTGGGCGTGGCTTCAGGGACAGAAAGGTATCGACTGTCTGTGAAGCTCCTCCTCCTGTTTTCATCTCTGATTCATGGTCACCAGGAGAGGGTCAAGTCCACTGCACAAACCTAAAGCAATGGAGGCAGCCAACTGTGGCTGTACTCTTTGAAGCCATGGGCAAAGTAAACCTTCCCTCCATGAATCTGTCTTCTCGGTTGTTTTGTTGGAGCAAAGGCAAACAAACTAACGTGCAGGAGGCTTCAGATTTTTTTTTTATAGTTGAAGACGATAATTAGGAATTACTGTGGCATGAGGGTAATATTTTTAATACAAGTGTTAATGTCTACAACAACTTTTTTTGACACACGGCCATGCCCAGCAACTTCACATGTGTATTGTCTGTTTTCTTTCAGTCTGAAAAGCAGCTTCCAGGGAGACTTCGTGGTCTCAAGGACAAAGTATGTTCTATGTGCAGAAGAGGCATTTGGTGAACTCTTATCTGGATGAATAGAGAGAATCCAGCCGTAGGTAGAAGGACCACATGGTGGAGGCTGGTGTTCCAGGCAGGTAATACTCATTGATTCTGTGCTAGAAAAAACAAACAACAAACAAACAAACAAAAAAACCAATGGCTTGTAAGGGGTAAAGTCACCAAGATTTGTGAGCTTATTTGTGCTCTACTTGGTAAGGAGCTGGGCTTTTGGGATGATAGAAAGAGCAGGAAACCATTTGGGAGATTCGATGTCAAGCAAATTTTGACTCTCTCCTGAGTTTATGCCCAGAGCACTGTGACCCCTGCCTCAGAAGAGCAACCTCTGCATCCCCAATTCACTCAATACACATGTCTATGAGACAGTGAAGGGCCATAGCACCAACACCACCAAGACAAAGGAGAAGGCTGATGTTAGGATGTGAAGTGCCCCAGTGGGAAGACTGCCTGATTACAGAAAAGCTAGCCTGCTTGCACTTACCTTATGTAGAAAGCTGGCGCGCTTGCACTTACCTTATGTAGAA
>JADRCD010200735.1:20259-38972 GCA_019843815.1 Montemys delectorum
TTACCTTATGTAGAAAGCTGGCGCGCTTGCACTTACCTTATGTAGAAGAGTACATGAGTGACTGTTTTACTCTTGGCTGCAGCTCTAAGCGTGACACTCTTTAAAAAGGGGGACCTTTAAATAAAGCTCTTGATGTAAGTTACAGTGTCTTTGTGAGCACCTCTGCCCTTAAAAAAAAATCACCTGCGTGATGACTGCAGTGGTCAGAAATAACTAGTTAAATATCATATATTAAAATGTCTTTAAAAAAGAAACACTCTTTAAAACTCTGATATTCAATTAAGTTAAACCATAATATTTTAATACACTCCTAGAGACATTTTATGAATCTCAACACTTTGCCTCTGGGACTTACAGAGAGGATGGCCTTGACTATAGGTAAATTCATCTGTTTTATATAGTCCTGAAAAATCAATATGTCAAATTTTATTATATGTTGGGTGGCAATGATAAGATCTATTTATATATCTCTCTGTCTATCCATCCATCCATTTGACCACCCATCCACCCACATATCTATCTGCTCATCCGTCCATCTCTTTGCCTGTTTCTGTGCTCTGTCTACCCACCAACTCATCTATCTATCTATCTATCTATCTATCTATCTATCTATCTATCTATCTTGAAACAAGGTTTCTCTATACAGCTGAGAACTACATATTTATTCTGGGATGGTCTTGAATGCATGGTTGTGTCTCTACCTAATAGTGGACTTTTGAATGGATATTTGATCCTTTTGTGTTTGATTTTCCTTTTCTAATTAAAAAAATCAACCAATACTGATAAAATAAGGGGAAAGAATAGAACTGCTTAGAAAAAGGAAGAAGCATGAAGTTGCTAGGACACTGTGGGATTTCCAGCTTTCCACCTCTTTTTTTTTTTGTGTGTGAGATCTGTTTATCTCCTTGGGTATAGTAAGGACATTTACATTAAAACCCCTGAGCAAAGTGATTCAAACAGGTAGATGGCACTTGGGTCTTCAGTATGGGGACTGATGCACTAGCAGGAGTGCTTCTTGGAGCTCTTACACAGGAGCAGATCATTAGAGCACATCTGGCCTTCCTGACAAACCCCAAATCTATTTTATTTCTGTTTCTGGTAAGGCTCTTGGAATGAGCCCCTGTCTCCTTTGGTCTGTATCCTGTATCCCGGAGGATTTGTTTCTTTCTGCCTTCTTCTGCCTGACATAGTCACACACTACCCAAGAGCTGTGGAGTCACTAAGTAGAAATCACCCAACTGCATTTCAAACGAGGACACCAATATTTTAAATATTGCATTTAAAGAGCAGAAAGGATTCATTCACTACCTGGCTGCTCACTATCACCTCTCTTGTTCCTCAAATTCAGAAGGGAAATCTGGTCTGATTCTGAGATTGCTCTGCACAAGGAAAAGCCATCCTTTCTCCACAGCCCTTTCCTCACCTCTACATGTGCTTCACCAATTTGCTGTTTGCTACAGAGGGCCTCATGTACATGCACACATGCACACATGCACATATACATGCATATACATGTACACATGTGCACACACATATTCATCTATCTCTGCTTTGCCACTGAGCTTTTGCTGCTTGTTTTTCCTTCTACCTGGAGAGCTGTCCCTTGCTCTCATAGATTCAACTAGAATATCTTATTCTCTGAGACACCCTCATATGTTACTTGGGCAGAGTATGGCTCCAAAAATTTCATTCTTTACCCCTAGATGCATTCATTTTAAAGGGAAACTCTATGTACAAGGTCATTGCAGAATGAAGTGCCTTAAAAACAAAAGAGCAAGGCTGGCTCTGTGTCAGAAGGGAGCTTAACAGCATGAGGCATGAAGGGGATGGGTGGCAATGAATGGGGCTTTCTCCTTACATCCCACAATGACAAAGGAGCACAAAGAAGGCCACAGTGGCTCTGTGCCACTGTTGTTTATGTCAGCTAATCTATCACCAGCAGCTATACAAGAGAGCCATGTACACCAAAGCAGGGCCATGCATGGAGTCAGCTTCTGGCTCTTCCAGCCTGAGAGCCCAGTTTTCATTATCTCATAAATTGCAGTAAGGTCACAAACTTTACCCTTCCTGTTGGATGCTTTTAAAAGGTTTCTTTGAATTCTTGTTCCATGGAACTGTAAGAGGCTAAATCAGGTGCTTCGGAAACATAGGTGTCCTGTGTGGATCACTTCAGTGTTTGTAGCCAAGAGATAATACTAGGGGGTTAATGGATGGAGGTCAGAAAGGCTGGATAGTCTCAAATCAAGGTTCAGTATTGTCAAGCATGTGATACATCTTCTTGGGGCCTGATGGTTCTCAGTTAACCAGATGCAGGCATGGTCAGTCATTTATTTAGCACATCCTAGGTTTAGATTGAAACTTTTTTGTAGACCCACAGTCTTCCTCCCTCTCCCTTTCTTCCCTCGTCATTCTGTGTATTTGTCATTCTGTTTATTCATATCCATGTCTGTGACTCTGTGTGTATTGTGCACTTCTGTGTGGAGGCCAAAGGTCAACGTGGGGTGACTTCCTCAATCATGTTCCACATCATTTTTGGGGGAGAATGGGCTCTCTCAACGAATCTGGAGCTTGCCAAATGGTTGTATTAAATATCCAGCAAGCCCAAGGAAGCCTCATGTCTCTAACATCCCCACCACCCAGATTAAAGGCACGATACAACAATGTCATGCTTGGTTTTTAATATGGCTGATGTGGATTTGAACTCACATACTCATACATGTCAGGGAAGTGATCTGCCAACTGAACCATCTCCCCAAGCCACTTTCTTAACTTTTGAATAATTTTCTTCTCTTTAAATAATTGTAGACTCTCAAAATTTGCAAAGACAATCACAGGGGTTATTGCTTTGCTTTATCTCGTTACCATCTCCTCCAGCAATGACATCTTACAGAACCAAAGTCAAGGACCAGAGCCAGAACACTGACCCAAAGGAGATCCTCTCTAGACCTTGGGGTATGTTTTTATTTCACAAGATTAGGCTTGTCACCCACAAGATGCCAGAGACGAAGTGGGATCCCCTGAAACGGAGGGAAAGATGATTTGGAGCCACCATGTGAGTGCTGGGCATAGAAGTGAGATCCCTTATAAGAGAAGTAAATGCTCTTAACTGATGAGCCATCTCTGCATTCCAAGAACTTATTTGTATTGTTATTAATTTAATGTTGCTGCTTTATTCCAACATCGGATTTATGGATCTCCTATTACAGTCAGGATAGATGATTAAAACTCACCCATGTCTCCTGCAAGTAAGCAAAAGAACTCTTTTAGCTCAACAAACATTTGTTAAATGGGTTAATAACAGACTGAATATATGTAATCCATATATATGTATGCTACACACACACACATATACGTACTCCATATATATACTATACACATATATACATACACATACACAACAAATACACATACATAAACACATATACATCTTGTTTCTCAGACTACAGGATAAATGACTTAGGGACACTATAGCCTGAAAGAATAACTTCCCATGGCACATTTCACTACATCAACCTTTGGGGATGATGTTAACACCATAGTGAAAGTCAGTAGCTCCGTATTGACAGCTATTACTACATGTACCATGGATAGCTCCCCTATGCCTACTCTGAGTCAAACCAATTCAATTAACTAACAAAGGTAGTTGTTATGGTAACTATGCTGCTAATTTATTTCAGCAAATACTCAGTATGATTGACATGTTGCTAGGCAACAACCAATGGATTGGACAGCCAATGAAGACAAATTTCACCTGGTGCTGATGTGGCAACCTACTCATAGCTTTGGGCTCTGGCTGAGGAGGTGTTTCACAGAGAAATGTGAAGATATTGAAGATGGCCTTAGACAAGCGTATCTTTCCTGTTACCCACAAACAACAGCCAGAGGCAAAGCCCACACTTACAAGAATTGAAAGGAAGACACATACAGCTAGCATGTCTTATTTTAAATTGTATATGTAGTTCTTATTATAAATATTTTATACCTATTATAAAATATCTATTATGCTTGTATTTAATGTAATATAGAAATATATTTAATTAAATATATTCTTGTCTAATATGTGTATATTTATTTTGAAATAAATAGATAATGTTAGAAATAAGTAATTTTGTTAGTTCTGAAAATTTTACCTTTTTATCTCTTTGCAAAGACAGACTGTGCACTTATGACTGTATACCTCACATGTGGAGAATAAGTCAGCTGAGATTCAATGGGAGTGATGAGGATTGGATTATTTCATTGGCTGATTTTATGTCCTTGGAGAACTCTGTGAACCCGTTCTCTTTACTGGGACCCTCCCATCCAGTGTCTTACTGTCTCCACACTCACTCTCACTTGGGATTTCCAGCTCTGTCTCTTACACTGCTGACTGACAGGCATCCATTTCATGGGCTACATTAGTTAAGCTGTAGGTGGTAATGCAGCCAGTAAGGAAACATAGATATCTGGAGAGAAACTGCCAGGTCAGTCCAGGGGCTGCCTGCATGGGCAGCTTGGGTTCTTAATGACAGGGTCACTTTCCAGATCCATGCTTGCAAACGCAGACAAGCACAGGTGCCCGTTGGGTGAAGACCTAGTGTGATGTAGGATGAGGGTGGGCATCTACGCATCAGAGAGATGACTACACCAGAAGGCATTTGAGGATTATCTATGGTCTGCCCTTATCTTGCTTTCCTCCTGCAGAGCTTCTGTACTGGGTCTAGTCACTGGCTGGATTGATCTCACCTAGGGACTCTATGCATGCCCCTTTCTGTAATGAGAATTACGGCATTGTGGGTATAGAGGAAAGAAGGAAAGAGGAAATGAGAAAAAGACAGAAGAAAAACTTTTCTTATTCATTAAGAGCATAACTTAGATATGTTCAAAAAGTAAATCAACATATCTGTTAATGTGTCTTTGGGCTAATTGTCCAGTGTTTGCAAACACACAAGCACACACACACACACACACACACACACACACAGAGAGAGAGAGAGAGAGAGAGAGAGAGAGTAATGCACATATATGCACATACAGTAATACACATATATGCACACACAGAGTCATATACAATGCACACTCAGAGTAATGCACATAAATGCACACAGGGTTATATATAATGCACACTCAGTAATGCACACATATGCACACACAGGGTAATACACACATATGCACACACAGAGTAATAGATACATATGCGTACACACAGTCATGCATACTCTCACACGTACCTGAACCTCACCCACACCCACACGCACATCCGTGTGCACAATTCCTTCTCCTTCCAGCAATCCAATGCCATCAACTAAAAATTATTGCATAAGGGGAAGTTAATTGGGGAGGAGCAATTTTCTTAGAACTGATTGCAGGAGCGGCCTTACAATCATCCCGGTGGAACACAGCGCAGAGTGCCGTGGGGGCTGGGCTTGGGGCTCTGTCTCTCGTCTGCAGCCTTGCTCAGTTCCTTATTCTGGGAATGAGACAGAGAAAAGCTTACCCCCTGCAGATGACCCTCTGGGCACTTCCCAATTGCTGGGCTCTAACGCACCTTACCCCTCACAGTCTCCCTCTCTTTGCAGACCAAGTTTTGAAGCAGGTGCCTGGAGGGTAGGAAGCAGACATTGTGGTGTTCTGCTCTGAAGAAGGGTGCCCTTGAACACAGCCTGTAACTTTGCATGAGCTAGGCTTTCAATGTCCCTGATGGAAAATATTTGCAAGCATACTTTGTGAATGCTGTATTAATAATAGATGGGTGCTGGTAGAAACCAGTGTAGACTTCTCTGGCTTCATTTGCATTGTTATCATAAAATGTGTTGATGTTAAATAACTAAGGGGAGAAAGGATTTACTTTAGCCCACAATTCCAGGTTCCAGTGTGTTACTGTGGAGAAGGCAGGGTAGAAGGAGCTTGAAGCACTTCGCAACCACAGCTAAGGGCTGAGAGAAATTATTGTATGTGTGCCTACCTGCTTGTTTTCAGCTCATTGTCTGCACTTTAAAATAGGTTAAAACCTTCTGATTAGGGAATGATACTGCCCACAGTAGACTTGCTCGTCACATATCAATGACCTGAGGAACCCCCCTCCCCCTCCCACACACACATGCATGCCCACAGGCCAACTTCATGTACACAATCCCCACACAGAATTTTTTCAAGTGATTCTACACTGTGTCAAGTTGGCAATTAAAGCCAGCCGTCACACAGATGTACCTGGTTGGACAGCTGGATGGGCTCTCTCATGGCGTCTACTTTAGAAATAAGCTGACACATCTGTGCACTGCTCATCCTCCAGCATAGAAGGGTCTTCCTGAAGTAGATGCTAACTAACAGAGACGTGCAACACATGTGTGCACAGTGAGAGACTTTGGAGCACTCAGCCCTAAATAGGATCTGCTTATCCCGGCTCCTCGAGGCTCAGGGAACTATGCAAAGATGAAGATGGAAAGATTGTGAGAGCCAAAGTTGATGGGTGACTTCCAGACACAGTTGGATTGTTACACATATGAACTCTCAGAGACCGTAATGACACCCACAGCATGAACTCCCAGAGACCGTAACACCGTAACAGGCTCAAACTGTGCAAGATCCCAAAACTGCAAAGAGGAGGTGGACACAAAATCTTACCCTAATCCAGAAGCTATTTGCAAGTGTTGTCTGCCAGGAAAAGAAAAACCAGTTTTCTCTCATGGTATGTTACTGGGTACATTAGCCTTACTCTGGGGCAGCCTCCATGGCCACAGATAGTTGGCAAACACGAAAAGGACTGGGTTTTTGTATATGTTTGTTTTGAGTTTTTGTCTTATTAATTTTCTTTCATTTAAGTTTATGGGTTTTTTTTGTTTTTTCTTTTACACATTCCTTCTTTTTTTGAGAGAGAGAAAGAAAGAATATGAAGTTGGGTATGTAGGGAGGTGGAGAGCATCTTGGAGAAGCTGTGTGAGGAAAAACAATATGCTCATAATGTATTTTATGAAAGGTTTTAAAATAAATAATTCTTAAAAAGAAACAAGTGGACCATTTTCCATGTGCATTCCAAGAAGTGGAATTTGACAAGATGAAATAACACCTAAAACTATGTGCCAGACTGCAACTGCCCCGGCTGCTGGCTGCTAAGGCTAGCCATTCTTCCATTCCTGGAGCATGAGATACTTCAGTCCCTTCAACACTTGCTTACTCCTAAGTACAGTGAGTAGTCACTGTACAGTGCTTCCATCTTTCTGTACATGTGTAGAATGTCTGTGTATATGTGTTCCTGTGTGCTTGGCTCTTTGAGTATGTATGTAGTATGTGGGCTAGATGAGGTCAATATTGGATGTCACTCTCCACCTTAATTTTTGGAGACATGCTGTCTCATTGAATCTGGAGCTCATTGGTTTCTTCCCCCTGGATGATCTTTCCCTCTACACCTTCGCAGAGCTGAGAAAGAAGCCTGTTGTCAAACTCAGTTGGATTTTCATGTGGCTACTGGGGTCCCAAACTTAGGTCCTTACACTTACAGCCAAGTGCTTTTCCAGCTAAGCTATCTCTCCAGCCCCAGAGAGCTTTCTTTATAAGGTCAAAACCCTGATTCAGCTGCTGTCGAGGTAAAGTGCCTGGTCATAGGGCCCAATCTCAGAAGACTGCCCTTTCTTGTCTCTCCCACCATTAAGCTTTGCTGGCACTAATCCCATGAAGTTGGCACCCTTCCTGCTTTCCTCTGATGAGGCTCAGAGAGGGGCGGTGTCTGGTCCTGTGTCACTCCCCTGATAAGACAGGGTGGAGCACGGAGTCAGATGGTTTCCAAAGCCCACCCTCCATCCGTGTAGCCTAATGAGGCTTTGGGCTGCACGCTCCTCTCCCCTTGATAAGGTGTTAAATATTTACCATCTTTCCTGTATTCGTTTCTACCCTCTTTAAAAACGGTTTAATTAAAACCATTCCTTGAGCTCATGATAAAAATATGTAAATGTGATGATTTTTGTGAAATGAATCTATTGTTTCTTTTTCATTCCCAAAGGAGTGTGGATAAGGAGGGATAGACAGCTGTGGGGCTTCCCATGAATTTGAACAAGCATTTGATAATATGCTGCCTAACCGATTTCAAGGTCTGGTGGCCACAGGATCCAGCCGTGTGTGGTTATGAAACACAACCTAGTTCAAAGGCGTGGGCTTGGGGGTGAAAGAGGAGGTGCCTCAGTATTTCCAGAAAGAGCTGTTGGAATGAGCTTGGAAGCACAGCTGGGAAAGAGCTCTCCCTACTCACTGTGTGTATTCATCACTTTGTGATGCTGTGAAAGAGACCATGACCAAAGGCAACTCAGGAAAGAGTTTATTTGGGCTTATAGTTCCAGACATGGGTCCCATCGAAAGATCACACCTCGACTACACAGAGGAAGTGATGAGAACAGGCTAGAAGGAGAGAAAGGCTATGAACTCTTAACACACACACTGCTGACCTGTGATGTACTTCTAGCTAGATTTTACTTTCAACATGTTACACAATCCCCCCAAACAATGCCACAGCCTTCAGACCAAGTATTCAGTCACATGTGGGCAAGATTCCTCATTCAAATCACAGTACTGTGTCTGCCCTGACTCTTTGGAACTCATCTAAATCCACTTGCCATGGGCTACCTGCTCCCCTTGTCTCTTTTCTCTCTCTGGAACCAAAGTAGAGTGCTCAAACTTCCCTGAGACCATGTTTAATGAATACTTGCTCTGTGTCATGTTCTGCAGATTTCTGTTCTTGGCTATGGCACATTGGACCAGCTCTGGGATAAATAGTGTTTAAGAAGCCTCTGAGTGGCCATGGCTTCCTTAAGAACTGCTGGCCTATCTGGGTGAGGGTAAGGAGAGCCTGTTAGTTCCTTTGATTCTATTTGACTTATAACCATAATGAAATATCTCTGAGTGTATTCCTGGGGGTGAGTCTGGACAAGGATGCTGTTTTTAGTGGCAGTGATGGATCTCTTAGGTAGGGTGTGTTGCTATAACAAGACAAAGGAACACAAAGTAAAATCAATGATTTTGCACAAGGCTAAACATACCCATATGTTAAGAAAGGGACTCTGCTTGGTGCTCTTCTTTGAAGACTCAGACTTTGTGACTCTTTTTCTTCTGAGTTCTTTTAATGGGCAAGGGACTGTAAAGAACACACACAGGTCAGAAACTAGTTTGAACATCTTCTCATATTCCATAGCCTCGTCACATGATCACACTGTCAAGGAGTCCTGGAGGTAGATGCTAACCTTGAATCTAAGGAGAATCTTCCTTAGCTAGTGTTTTAGTCTGTTCATGGTGTTATAGGAAAATACTCAAGATTGACTTACGAGTAATGGAAGCATATTGTCATAATGCTTGGTGCTAGGATGTCCAAGACCAAAGCATTCATTGTTCAATTGTCTAGTGAGAGCTCCACTCCAAAGATGGCACCCATTTGATGTGTACTCAATGAAGGTTCGAACAGGTTCCCTTAGGGCTCCAAAACAAGGCCACTAATCTCACTTACAAGGGTTATACCCTCATGGCTTAGTCTTCTTCAGAGCCCTTGTCTCTTAATAGTTTTGTAAGAGATGCCAGGTTTGGATATATCCACCAGAGGACAACAAACATCAAACCATGCCACCCAGTTACCAGTTAGAGAGCCTCTGCCATTCTCAAATAGCAAGAAAAGCTGGGCATATAGCTTAGTGATGGAGAATGGGATATGAAAGCTCCCTTCACTTAAAAAAAAACAAACTCCCGTGTTTATTGTTTTATGCCTTAAAATCTACATGGTAAAACTTGAGGCTGAGTTCTTCATTCTACAGGTGGTGTTCCTCTGCAGATATGCTACTGACTTCACGAGTGACACCAATCAGTAACGTTTACAGGGATAGAAAGCTGCTTTGAAGATTATGGTACCACTGTGATGACAATGGTTTTTTTTAAAGCAGGATGAGGGAGCTACTTCCTCTGTCTCTCAGATGCCTGTTCTCTAGATTCCACAACAAAGGTCTCCAAAGAACCCACCCCAAAGATTCCAATTTAACATATCAATGTTATCAGCCCACAGCTCCCCAGTAATTGGCCAAACATTGGTTCTAGATGTTTTTAATGAGGTTGTTTTTGTATATGATTAAGATGTAAGTGGGTAGGATCTCTCCCATCAGCTGATGGGGTATGCTGGACAGAAGGTGGATGCTTCTGAGGCAGAGGGAATCAATCCCACAGCACTCTCAGGCTTCCTTAGTACTGTCAGCAATCCCGAGTCTTTAAGTGATGCCATGCTTGTTATGGTCTCACTGGTGGCCATAAACGTGATAGAAACTTCCATAAAATACCCTATCTCAGTAGGTGCATTCATGACATAGATTTGCTTTCTTTAGAAACCCAGACTAATAGAGGCCAGGAGGGAAAGGTACTTCCCCTCAGCATCTACCTTCCCCCAACTTTGTCCTCTATGTAAGTACAAAGTTTTATTGTCTGAGATCTCACATCATGAGAGCCAAGAGCAACACCTCTGCCACGCACAGCTCTCCATTAACAGGCTCAAACACAGCTGGCCTCCTTTGACCAAGTATGACAATTACTTTCATGTTCCCACTTGGCTAGGTAGACTAGTGTACACAGACGTTTGGCCAAAAGTGGATCTTTGAGGAGACGTTTAATTAATTAGGAGACTTTTGGCGAGGCTGATGAACTTTAGGATGTAGGTGGCCTCCTCCAGTCCATTAAAGGCCATGAGAAAGCAAACAGAGGGGCTTGGAAAGACGGCTCAGCAGCTGGGTACTTGCTGCTCTTCTAGAAAGTCTGAGTCAATTCCTGGTACCCACACAGGAGCTGACAACCACCTATAATGCCAGGTCTGGGGATATCTAACACCTTCTTTTGTCCTCTGCAGACATATGTACCCACATGTACCCACATGCACCAACATACACATATTCATGTAAGTAAAAATATAAATCTTGCAGGAAAGAAGATGGGTAGAGGCCCAGAGAAAAGAGGGTTCTCTCTTCAAGCCTGTCTTCTGGAGTCTTCTCCTGAGCCATAGTCATATGACCAGCCCCCCAAATCTCCTTATTCCCCCCCCATTTTATTTCCTTTTTCCATACCCCATAAAATAATGAGTCCAGATCCCCTCTATTTTTCTCAAATGAAAAGATGCAGAGTTTTGAGAGATTTCAGTCCACTGGAAAATACAAACTTTTGGACTAAGGATGAAATCATTAAATCTGTATTTATACTTCTCTCATTAACATATTTATGGATACATATCTAAAGCACCCAGCAATTCAGTGCTTAACTAGGAAGTGTGAATGAAACAGATCTTACAAATAGAAGCATTAGACATAAACTCCTGAAGAGCCAATAATCAGTTCATCAGTTGGAGTGGGTTTGTTTGTTTTATTTTATTATTATTTATTTTGGTTCAGTTTGATTTGAATTTTGCAAAATCAGGAATTTTTTACAAAGGTATCTTATCAATAGTGCCGACTTCAGCCTTCCACCTCTAGAACTGTCCCCTTGAAGATTCCCGAGGAAAGTGGATGTTTCAGAATTTGCTATTCCATTTAATTTTGAGAAACACAACCTTTCAGATAATGAAGGTGATTGTGAACTGCCTGAGAACTCTTCATTTCTTCATTGATCATCAGTATGGGTTTTAGAAAACAGATTCAGATAGATGCAGCCCTGCTGTGTTAGGAAAGTTTGTTATTTCTTTAAGAAAACTGTCTAGCTTGGCAAAATGGTTCAGCAGATAAAGGGGCCTGCTGCCAAGCCTAAAGACCTGGAAGCCACGTGATTGGAGGAGGGAACTCAGTATCTCCTGTAAGGTGTCCTCTGACCTTCACAAGTGTACCCACATGAACAAACACCAATGTAATAGAAAAATAATGTAATGACTTTTAAGTAATTACTGTCAAACTTGGCATCATTTCCTCCAAAACAGAAGAACACCTTGGGACCATCAAATAATCAGATGATAATCAGAGAATATTCAGATTAGAAGAACCCAGACAAACAGCTCACAGATAGGTTTGTGCACACTGCGTTGGTCTATAGTAAATAACAGAAGGGTTTTTGTTCCTATTCTTAA
This sequence comes from Montemys delectorum, assembly GCA_019843815.1. Lineage (NCBI taxonomy): Eukaryota > Metazoa > Chordata > Mammalia > Rodentia > Muridae > Montemys > Montemys delectorum. Next base: position 32,300 of record JADRCD010200735.1, read on the forward strand.
TAGTTTGGCTTGTTTTGTTTTTGTTCTTTGAGATAGAGTCTCATGTAGCCCAGGCTGGCTCCAAACACATTATGTAACCAAAGATAACCTTCAGCTTCTGATCCTCCTGCCTCCACCTCCTGAGTGCCAAGATTTCAGACAAGCAGTACTAGGTCTGGCCAGAGGGAATTTTTTCCTAGGCTACCAAAATACAAACATTTAAAATAATTCCTTCTTTTCTGAGATATTCTTAGGTGGAAAAGGGCACCTTTTTCTGAGAAATATACAGGAAGAATTTTCTACCCAGGATCCTCTGGCCTGGAAGCCACTTTAGAAAGTTACTCCTCCCTTTTGTACCTCCTTGAGCTACAAGCCCCAGTGCAGTAGGACAAAAGGTGGTTTGGATCTTACAAGTATTGTCTTCCCTCTACTGAGAGCATTTCTGAGACCTGAGATAAACTCAGGGTGTCAGGTCCTCTTCTCACAATGTGTGTGGGCAGACAGAATCCACAAAACGGGATTCTGATAGAGCATACGGCCAGAACTGGGCACTGTCCTTCCTGTGAGGGAGAAACATCACCAAGACAATTACACAGTTGTTCTTGGACTTGTACATCTTAAACAATGATCAGGTGTGGGCCAGTGAGATGGCTCAGTTGGTAAAGGCACTTGCTGCCAAGACTAACGACCAACATTTGATTCTTGGGACCCATAGTGTGGAAGGAGAGAACTGACTTCTTAAAGTTGTCTTCTGAGCATCACATGTGCACATGTGAGCACCTCCCCACCACCCATGTTAAAAAAATAAATAGGATTTTTTTTAAAATCAAATATAATTTGGCATTCAGCACACTTCTTCACTGGGACTCATTTGTTTTAAGGCCTTGAACAGCATGGCTTCAGATAGGAGGTCTAGGAGTTACTAGCCGATTATTGGTCATTATTTATTGTCCTGTGCAGAGGAGAAAAATGCTGAACCTTCCAGGTGAGTAGGTCGTGAGTTACAAAATGGACAGTTCTTTTCTGTGCTGTGCTTTCCCAAGTGAATCCTCACTGGTTCAGATCCTCCCACTGATCTGGTCCACACAGGCCCAGGACAAGCTGAGCTGCAAGCAACACGTGCTGGACACTCGGCTTCTTCTGCTGTCACCCTGGGTGAGGTGGTGGCAAGCTCAGCTTTTGAAGTCCACTGTTCAGCTGCCCCTCAGAGGCATCACCAGACTTAAAAATCTAAAAATAAATGTGTGACAGAATCCAAGTGTTTGCACACTAGATATCAGAGAGGGGATGGCAATCTGATCGCTGTTGGCTATCGCAAGCAAATGCTAACCAGAACAAGCCCTGTAATTTACCGGAGATGTCTACACGACGTGTTTCTGGTGCTTCCCAGCTTTGTTTAAGCCTCATAAAGAAACCGGGAGATAAATCTCTTACTCCTTAAATGGTGGTATTGACTACGTGAAGTGCTGTATTCAAGAGCACGATGGACTAGCAAGGGATAAATGGAACCATCCCCTGTCCCCTCACGATGCTGTATAAAGAATCCCTTCCCAAGAGTGTTGCCCTCTTCTTGTCTCATGTCATCACCTTCCTCTGTTGTCTTGCCCTGCATGGCTTTGGGGACACTATACCTTTAAGTCTTCCCCGGTGACACGGACTTACAAGGTCTCCCTCACAACAGAGCTCACCAAGCCTGGGGATGTACAGAGGCCACAGCTTTCATGATGACCAAGAAAGATAGACATCCCTTATTTGTTTACTATAGTGGGATACATTAAACAAAATAAAAATGTTCCATACACACACAAAAGATTAGATGCAATAGCCATTCCGTCTCAAGCTTTCAAGGAGTAGCTTACGCTTAGGCCTTGAATGTGATGTTAAGTAAAAATGTAAAAGGACAATGTAAAAGGAAAACACAGAAAATGATCCGCATTTGGTAATCCACAAACTCACCTGCATGCATTTAGGGGAAAACAAAACAAACAAGCAACACAGACAGCGAGTCAGAAACATGCTGAAGTTATCTTAGACTCAGGATTTACACATGAGTTTTTTAAAATGGGGTGTTATTATATTTTAAAGCTTCTGTAATGAACACGTATTAAATTCCCTCCCTTAATGAGGAGAAATATGCACTTTAGCAGCACCTCTGCCTCTCAAGACAGGTTCACTCTTAACGAAGACCATTTGATTCATCCAATCTCATTTTCTACCTCCTGCGCTCAATGGACTATTTTGAGGTTCATCTTCCCATAGTCCCTGCTGCTCCTGTTAATTCCAATGACACCATCAGTGATCATCAGAACACCCTGGAGGGGCTGTGGGAATGAGTCTCCAACAGGCATGACTCGAGGTCATGGGGAAAGGAAAGAGATTATTGGTGACTTTTTAGTTCCCGTGTGACCAGAGTAGCTCTTCCCTGAACGCCCAGTGTGCCTGTGATTGGCCACATGTACATCCTGACAGTCCACGAAGCTGACCTTTCATAGAGTAACTATTTCCTATTTTAAAGGGAAAAATGCTAGTATATTTTTTACAGTGAGCAATTTCAACACCAAAAACCAGTGACTTTGTTATGAAAAAGTGAGTTAAGTATAGAGGAAAGATTTCTTGAAAGTGGAGTTGACTCTCTCTGTCCCTTTTATGGCAACTTTTGAAGTAGTTGCTAAGGATTTAAATCACCTCTTTTGGAAAAGGGAGCTAGAATTTCTCTTCATGGTATGCACATGCAATGGCTGTTCTGATAAATCTTTGTGCTGGAGGACATGCTCAAAATTAAAATTGTTGTTCCCCAATGTCAGTGCAATTCTTGCCTTCTCTGACATGATAAGGGAGCTAGCCCTAACTTGCCCTGTCAAACAGAACTTGACTTTGCTTCAACAGTGTACCAAGAGTCCCCTCTATTAGCCATGTATGTGATCACTGTGTCAAAATGAGGGACAACGTAAGAAGGAGAGGTTTGCCTCAGCTCATGGCTTCAGAGACACTTCAGATGGGAGCATGACAGAGGAGCCCCAAGGCAGCAGGGGCCTGTAGAGGAAGCTCCCCAAATGTTGGTGGACCAAGACACAGAGCATATGGGCAGACTGTTTATAACCAAGCCCCACCTCTATAGCCTTAAAGATGGAGACACAGCTGCAATCAAACCATAAGCCTGTTAAGGACATCTTAGATTGAAGCCATTATACCTCCTGGACATCCAGTAGGACTAGAGAGGGTCAGAAACATTGTGAGGACTGGACACTGCTGGGACTGGGCATCCACTGTGGTCCCATTGCCTTTTATTCCTTTGGTTTTAGGTTTTATTTATTGCATTTTATGTGCATGAGTGTTCTTCTTGTATGTGTGTCTGTATGCCGTGTGCATGCCTGATACCAAAAGAGGTCTGAAGGGGTTTAGAACCCCAGGAAATGGAGTGAAGGACAGCTGTGATCCCCGTGGTGGTGCTTGGAACTGAACTGGGGTACTCTCCAAGAATAAAATAGCAAGCCCTCTTAATTGCTGAGTCATCTCTTCACAACCCAGAATCACTCTTTCTATAGGTATCTTTTTGTATGAATAAATGTTTTTATTTGAGAAAATAATTAAGTTAAAAACAGGTTCCCAAAGGAGGGAATTCTGTTACTTCTACAGGAACCATGCTTGTGGGAGGGACAGGAAACAGAGAAACAATGACCATGAGGCTGGGATCTGACCATGTACTACACTGGGGGACCTATGTGAAGATCACAATCCTCCAAACTTCAAAAGTGCTGTTAGCCATGATGAATTGAGCCAATATGATGCACTTGGCTATGAACTAATCAACAGATGATAATAGTCTCTGTACCGCCAGAAAGACAGGAGCAGGTGACAGTTGACAGTAGTCCCCCCCCCCTCTCTCTCTCTCTCACACACACACACACACACACACACACACACACACACACACACACACACACAGAGCCAAAGAGAGCATGGTCCCTAAGCAGACTCAGAATGCAGAATGAATCTAAAAGGTAGTTTTGGTTTTCCTTTACACCCAGCAATAGACTCTCATGATAAATTGTGGATTGGGGACATAGATGAAGCTCAGCCTTCCCCAGGAGCTCAGAACTGCCATCCAGCTGCCCCCAGAAGTTCTGTTGGTAGGAGCAGGTGAAAGAGATGGCAAGTTCAGACTCTTGCTTCTCCTTTCTTTTGAGGCATTGGTCTGTACTTCAGATTCCAGAGGAGGGTTTCCAATTGAACTGAGGAAAATCATTTTTGTGTCTTGAGAAAGTTTTGTTTTTCCCCCCTTCCTTTGGTCAGGAAGGACTTTAGAGGCCACTGTGAAAACCCAGGAAAAAAAATAAAAAAGACACTTTTATGAAAGCTATCCATCAAATGTCAAGGATAATAATCAATTTTCTGTCACAATGGACTGATAAAAACTTTCAGTAATAATGTCATGGGGGGAAGAATTTGTGTCAGAACTCAAAACGCAGGGCCCCGATATCAAACGATTTCATAAAAGCCCAATACTGCTGTAGCCCTTGGAGGCATGACAAAATACAATTTCTCATCCACGGGATACGGAATAATTCTCCTTTTTTATTTTTACACTCAGAAAGGCAAAGGAAATCTGACTTTCAAAAATATATATATATATATATGACACAATCGGCTTCTGCAGGCAGGTGAGAAGTGATCACCCCGGCCGACGATATCAGACACCATTCTAGTGATTCGGCTGGCATCATGCAAATGGCTGCATAATGCCAGCTCCTCTCGAAATGTACAATCAAATCAGCATTCTAACACTACAAGCCGGTGATGAGCTTGTGAATAAATATGCAGGAGCACATAAAAAAAATCAAGGCAATCAAGAGGAGCCCGCGTCCTCACTCGGACCTATAAATCTTTGTCTATTTCAATCCTAAGGCCGGCCGAATCAGTGTAAAATCCAGAGGGGGTGTCATCAATTCCGGTTAACCTCTCTATTCCTCTTTGTGTCGGCTTGGGGGTGATGGATTGGTTTTGTCACTACTGCTCCGTTCACAGTATGTTAACATGGAAGGGTGCAGACAGGTTATGAGGAGAGGTGAGAGCTGCCCCAGCCTTGACCCTCCCTCCCACACATCTGTGGGACCACAGGGGAGTACTGTATCTCTTTGTGCATGCAGGATGCTCAGCCCAAGGACCACACATGAACTTTCCTGACATCTAGTCATGTATTGCTGTTTTGGAGTCAAAACAGGGTGTCCTAGCTAGGTTTCTACTGTGGTGGTAGATACTATGACTGAAAACAACTCAGAGATTGGAGGTTTATTTCACCTTACAGCTCTTGGTCTATCACTCAGGGAGGTCAGAGCAGGAACTCAAGGCAGGAACCCGAAGGCAGGAACTGAAGTGGATGCCCTGGGTGAATGCTATTTACTGGCTTGCTCCTTCTGGCTTATTCAGTTTTGCATCTTTATATAACCCAGGACAGTCTGGCCAGGGATGGTCTCATCCACAGTGGGCTAAACTTTCCCACGTCAATTATCAATGAAGAGAATGCCCTGCAGGCTTGCCTACAGGCAAGCCTGAGGGAGGCAGCGTCTCAGGTAAGCTCTTCCTAGTTCCTTGCTTCTCAGACGACTCTAGCTTGGTCAAGCTGACAGAAAACCAACCATAACCCAGGACTGGTGAGTGAGCTTTCAGTAGTAGGAGATTGGGGCAATGGAAGAAAATGGCTAGAAACCCAGGTGCCAGACAGACTCAGACCTGGGGCTCTGACTAGCCCAGGGCATAACTGCAAGCCTCTGTGCTCCCCTTCCCAAGCCAGGAGTGCTTGCCCAGCCCAGCAGTACTACTGATTTCTTCCGCATGCCCAGAAGAGCACGGAAGGGCTTCAGTTCCCCTGTGGCAACACCTGACGAGTTAGACCCACACAGGATACACATCTACCAACCAATGAGGCTAGTGTGACCTGTATACTCTCATAGCCCAGGCTGGTAGAGCTAAAACAAGAATCTTCGCCGGGCGGCGGTGGCGCACGCCTTTAGTCCCAGCACTTGGGAGGCAGAGGCAGGTGGATTTCTAAGTTCGAGACCAGCCTGGTCTACAGAGTGAGTTCCAGGACAGCCAGGGCTACATAGAGAAACCCTGTCTCGAAAAACAATAAAAAATAAAATAAAAAGTAAAAACAAAACAGGAAATCTTGAAACAATCCAAGCTCTGCCGTTAAGTTTACTGCAGCACAGTTGACTGTGGTAGTCACAATGTTAGAAACAAATGTCTGTGGACGGTGCATGGATAAGGAAAATGTGGTGTCCACACTGGAGAATATAACTCAGCATTGTCAAAGGAATGAAACTAAGTGTGCAGATAAGAACGAGCTGCAACAGCACTGTAACAAGCAAGGGAAGCCCCACAGGAGGTGAAACGTTGTACCAACTTGTTTCATGTGATGGATCCAAAGTGGTTAAGAGATGGGAAGTGGATGGGGGTTGTTGTCAGGGCCCCCAGAGGGGGAAATAGAAAGTTAGTAATTAATATGCATTGAGTTTCAGTTTTGAGCAAGATGAAGGGCTTCCAGAAATCTGTCAAGCATCTAAGAGTCTAGCATTAGGAATACCGTGCTGTACATTTAAACCTTTGCTAAGATGGTGGATAGAGGTCCAGTGCTCTTACTATGGTATGGAGTGTGTGTGTGTGTGTGTGTGTGTGTGTGTGTGTGTGTGTGTGT
>JADRCD010200738.1:0-11061 GCA_019843815.1 Montemys delectorum
TGTATGTATGTATGTATGTATGAGTGCTTGTGCACATGTGCATGTTTATTGATGATGGAGATCATTATTAGGCCTTTTGTTTCCTTTTTGTTTTATAAGACATGATCTTTAAATGAACCTGAAGATAACTAAATGGATAGCCTGACTATGAAATGAGCTCCAGGGGTCTGTCTGTCTCTATCTTCCAACACTATAGTGTTGAAATTACAGATGCAAGGTACATCATCAGCTTTTATAGGGAAACTGGGGATCCAAACTCAGATCCTTAAGTTTATGCCTCAAGCACTTTTGCAGTGAGCCATCTCAAGAGCCTTAGTATTAGATATATTACTGATTTGCTATCCACCTGACAACTTAGTTTGACATTGAGAGTTGGTTTGGGTTTAAAACCTTTTTAGCAAGTTTATCATTCACTGAATGTTAACTAAACGGTCCACTTTTTTTTTTTCTGAATCACAATAAAGCTTTCCTATGGAATAAACGACCATCTCTATATGCTTATATTTTTAGATTATCTATACTTCTAACACTTTGTTCTAAAACTTTTCTTATATGTTTTTATATGCCATCTTGATGTAATCACCTTCAAAACCATATTAGTTATTCTTTCTACTTTGCATTGCCATGGAAAGTTTGAATGTATCTTCAGCCATTAGTAAACCCTGAGTGTTGCCTGGACCTCATTAAAGAACCTTTGGAAAGTCTATACTCTCATAATATTTTGTTATTTGTAACATTTCATGATTATGGAATATAGATACTATAATTTTAGATTTTTTAACATCCAAATCATAAAATGCTGCATTTATGTATATTTTTAGGGCTGACTAGTTGACATTGATAATGAGTGATATGCTATTCCCTGGGGAGGATCACTTCTCCTGCTCCTTGCATTCCTCAGTTTTCTATACTTTTTTTTTCTGTGTAGGGTTGAGATCTCAAGGGCTTCTCCCTATTCACCTTGGAGTATCCATCATTGTCAGCAGGCATTAGCTGACAGTCATGTTGGAGAGACTTTATGGGAGTAGTTTCTGTTATTACTAAGAGATACTTCCTGATTCTCTGGCTCTTAAAATACATCCACCCCAATTTCTACAATATTTTCTGAACCTTAGGAGCAGGAATGTTTTGTAGAAATATGCACTGGGCATGGGCTTCCCAACTCTATTTGATTGGTTGTAGTCTTCTGTAGCAGTGTCCTTCTGGGACATCAAAGAGAAGTTTATTTGATAAGGGGTGGATTATCTCTGGATATATGGATACATATTTAGAATATATGTAGGGACGGTATTGGTTTAGTAAACTGGTGTAATTATGTTCTCCTCCAAGATCTACAACTCCACTAAGCCTTGGGTATTAGGATAGGTTTTCCAGTGTCAGGAATTAGTTCTTGCTTCTTGAGTGGGTATTAAATCTAATGAATGAGCTGTGCATTCCACCAAGGTACATGTGCCACATTTGTACCTTAGGATTGTGATATATGTTGTCATTGTCGTGGTTACTAGGCATCCTAACTGCTTTTCTCCTTTGCAAGGTTGCTTGGTTCCTTCTGGTAACAGGAAAACCAGTCTTGAGGGAGGAGGTTTTCAGGTCAGTTCTACTATGTGTGGGGCTTTGATGGCTAATTCTTGTTGTCAACTTGACTACCTGTGTAATTAATTAAAACCAAGCAGATGGGGACACCTGAAGTTTTATTGGTTGCTTTATTTATGGTGAAAGACTCATCTGAAGTTCAGATCCTTTGAGATTGGAATGTTAAGACTGGGCCCCATTTTCTGGTGGTAACCACATAAAAGGTCATGGAAGAAATCAGGGTTAGGGTTAGGGTTAGGGTGACTTGGTGGTAGCTTGACCTCACTCTAGCTGTCTAGTTCTTCTATATTGTTCTCAAGAAACCATTTGCTGGTGTTATAACCTACTTCAGAGTTTCAACCGGGACTGGAAACAGTCTGCCCTTCAAGACTTCTCAGTGACTCTAGCGCCAGATGGGGACTGCTGAAATATCCAGTCTCATAGAGTAATCCTTATATCAGGAAATACTCATGATTAGACTACTCAGATTATACCCTGCATATGCCACTCTATTCCAGTGTGTGTGTGTGTGTGTGTGTGTGTGTGTGTGTGTGTGTGGTGTGTTTCTGGGACCTATGTCTGAAGTTTATTGTGTCTTCAATAATAGCTCTTTATCTTCTACCCAGTAGGCTCTATATTTTCTGGGTTTCTTGGGTAACTGTAACTAATAATTCATAAAAGACCTTCTCATGCCAGACATTGTATGTTTTGTTAGATGGGAGTGAACACTTTTAGCACACATAAGAATATGTCTCACACACACACACACACACACACACACACACACACACACACGCACATACTCATATATATGCAAATATATGTATATGTGTGTGCATATGTACATGTGTATGAGTATGTGTATGTATAAACACACTGGCTTACATGTACTATAACTCTCCTATGCAGATAATAGGCATGATTTCTTATGACTTTTCCACACACCCTTGCCTTCTGCTTATTCTCTATTTATCTTCCTTGATTTCCCTAAAGGACCTTTTTCTATTTCCCCATCAGGTCACTTATACTCTACCATTCCTCTCTCCATTGCTCCACATGAATACTAGTCTGGCAGTGTTCTGCTGGAGGACTGCTCTGGCTGGGGAATTTGGGTTGAATGTTGGACAAAGGTCAAAAGACTGATGATCTCATGCCTTTTAACTCTAACTGTACTGGGCATTGGAAGCGATGGCTTCTAGAAACTAAACAGTCCCTTGCTACTGTGTGGCTGAAAATTCCCAGCTTCTTCTCTCTCTCTCTCTCTATGCTTTATTTTACTTTATGAATTTCTGAGTTTTACTGCATGCTGGAGACCTAACTTTTTCTTATTGTTCTGTGCTTAAATAATTGCTGAAGACATAACTCTTTATTGTTATGTGTTAAAAACCTAACTCTTTATTACTATTCTGTGCTTAAATAAGTGCTTAATTCTGGCAAATTAACATATACTGGCTCTGTTTTTTTCTCACAAGTGAAAGGCTCATATAGAATTCCTTAACTCAACTCCTTGTCAGCCAGGAACAGCGTTCTTACATAAAGAAAATCTTTTATATAGATGATACAAACAGACACACTTATATTTATATGCATACTCATAATCATTCTCATTGGGCCAACCCACTTGTCTCAATAACTCTGCAAGTATTCATACATACTTGAATACACACCCCTATTTGGTAGATTGAGTCAAAGATCCTACAAGCAAGTTTCATCGAGCAAGTACCAACACAGAAAACTTACTCGATCTGGAAGAAAAATAAGCTTCAACCTTTATTTTATTCCTTTATTACTCAAAGAAAAAAGGAAGAAAGAAAGAAAGAAAAAGAAAAAAATGAAAGTTTCCAACTTTTTTTTATGGTTATACATTTTTTATTAGATATTTTCTTTATTTACAGGTAAATTTCTCTTTTCCCAGTTTCCCCTCCAAAAAACAAACAAACAAACAAACAAAAACAAGAACAAACCCCTGTTGCCTCCTCCCTTCCCATGCCTGCCACCCCACCCTCTCCCACTTATTGGCCCTGGCATTCCCCTACTTTTTATTGCTGAAAGTAAGAAAAAAAATCCTAAGTAAGAAAAAAAAAAAAAAAAAAAACCTCGTCCTCTTTTTTGCTGAAAGAAAAAAAGCTTCATCTCTCTTTTGGTCAAAGAAAACCTCTTTTCATTTTTATTGATGAATGAAAGAAGCCTTGTCCTTGTCAGTAAGAAGCCCTACTCCCTTATTGATGTTCTTAATTCTTATGCTTTCTCAGGATACATGATCACATGGCATTCTAACCATCTTTATATTCTAAAAGTTCATCATAAATAACATCAGAAGTTTCAGTGGAGAAGTTTATATGTGTTTCCATTAAGACTAGTGAACATTATCTGTCACTAGCTCCACAATTTCATTAAGTCTAAAACATTAATTCTTATGTCATCAGTTAGCATGGTTTTGTCAAGAGGCCTAGTATCTCATTTGTTCTGAAGTTTTATTTATACTGGACTTATTTATATAAATCCAGTCCATATATTATCTTTTGTCTTTGCAGCTACAATAAATTGTCCATTTTCAGTTTATAACCTTTTGTTATCAAATACTGTTTTCACAGTTAGCACAAAGGAAATGTTTTCCCAGATCATAAATTTGTTCCAAGTGTGCTTCCTATCCTAGTACAATTAGCCCGTGACATATGAAGGTTTACAGAACTCTAATTGCAGCTTTCATAGTAATGAGGGCTCAAAATTACTTATATAAATTTAGAAATTCTAAAATCTTTAATTCACCTACATAGCATTAGGACAAGAGCATGCATCTTCATTGATCTGCAGAAAATCTGTCCAATAGGGGGTCCATGGGTCACTATACTGTGTAGTGGTGGTAATAAAGGGCCTGTCAGCAATAAGAATCATTCCTGAGATGACATTTTTGAAGGTTCTGCAACTCAGAATTTGCCCATCATTACCATAAGTAGATATTAGGAAAAAAAGCTTGGAATATCCATGATACAACTTATAGACCATGTAAAGGTCAAGAAGAAAGAAGACCAAAGTTTTGATACCTCAGACCTACTTAGAAGGGGGAACAAATTAATGATAAGAGGCAGAGGGTGGGTGGGACTTGGGAGGTAGAGAGGACGCGGAGAGGAACAAAGGGGGCCAGGATCAGGTGTGGGAGTAGACGATGGTGGGGGGATATGTACAGAGGGTCAAGAAATTGAACAGAGGTGTGTAGCAATGGGGAAATCAGGAACTAGGGGTAGCCAACAGGTAGTCCCAGATGCCAGGAAAGCAAGAGGGTCCTAGGACCCAGCAGGGATGACATTAGCTTAAATACCAAACAAAGGGGAGAGAGAACCATCTGTATAGACCATATCCAGAGGTTAAGCATGGCCTCCAGTTGAGGAATGGGGTCACCCACCCGCCTCAAAATTTTAACCAAGAATTGCTTCTATCTAAAGGAAATACAAGAACAAAGAGTAGAGCAGAGACTGAAGGAAAGGCCATCCAGAGACTGCCACACCTGGGAATCCATCCCATATGCAGCCACCAAACTATTGCTGGTGCCAAGAAATGCTTGCTGACAGGATCCTGAAACAGCTGTCTCCTGAGAGGCTCAGCGAGAGAGAGCCTTACTGATGTAGATGGGGATGCTTGTGGCCAAACTCGGACTGAGCAGGGGGACTCCAATGGAAGAGTTAGGGGAAGGACTAAAGGAGCTGAAGAGGTTTTCAACCCCATAGGAAGAACAACAATATCTACCAACCAGACACCCGCCCCCAGAGTTCCCAGGGACTAAACTACAAACCAAAGAGTACACATGGATGGACCCATGACTCGAGCTGCAAATGTAGCACAGGATGGCCTTATCTGGCATCAAAGGTATGTGTGTGTGTGTGTGTGTGTGGGGTTGATCCTGTGAGGGCTTGATTCCCAGCATAGGGGAATCCTAGAGTGTGGAGCAGAGAGACTGCTGGTAGGGGAGGAGCGCCCTCATGGAGGCAGGGGGAGGGGTGTTAGATGGGGTTTTCAGAGAAGAAACTGGGAAAGGAGATAACATTTGAAATGTAAATAAACAAAATAACTAATAATTTTTTTTAAAAGTGGTGGCCATCTCCAGGAAAGCCACCCACATGCCTTTAGCTTATCCTAAATGTCTTTTGACAATGTTCTCTTTTTACATTCCTATGTTTTGATATGGTTTAACGTTTAACTCTATCTTCTTTCTCAAACATTTATCTTTTCTCAGTACTGAAAACACTCAAATACTTTCATCTGGTTTTTTAAAAATTTATTTATTTACTTTACATCCTGATCACATCATCCCCTCCCTCTTCTCCCAGTTCCCTACTCTCTCCTCTTCTTCCACAATTCTCCCATTTTCCTGAGAGAAGGGGATGTTTGCCATGTATATTAGCCCCCAGTGGCATATCAAGTTGCAGTAGTACTAGGCACATCTCTTATTTGGGTTAGACAAAGCATTTCTGTTAGGGGAAATGGATCCAAAAGCAGACAACAGAGTCACATCCATCTCGTGCTCAAGTTGTTAGGAGTCCTAAATGAAGACCAAGATGCACATCCATTACATATATGAAGGAAGACTAGGTCCACCCCATGCATGGTCTTTAGTTCACGATTTAGTCTCTGTGGTTCTCCAAGTTAGTTGATTATGTAAGTTTTCTTTTGGTCTCCTTGACTTAGTTCATCATTGTCATTGATGATGTCCTGGAGCTCAGCAATTCTCCAGAACTTATCATTACTATCTATTATCTTTTTGTTTACTTGTTTGTTTTTTAGCTAATACAGAACATAGGCTCTTGGTCTTGTTTTAATTACTGTGCACTAGATATCTTGTTAAATTCACTCACTAATTTAAAGATTAATTCAAAGTATTTGAAACTATTCTAGCTCATAAATGGTCAGAATCAATATTTTAACATGATGGCTTCTAAATGGACTATTTTGATATTCACTCTACACAATTAAGCCACCTTTTACTTAGTACACTCTATTCATATCTTTTCAATTCATATGCTTTAAATTTTTCTTTAGCTATTTTATTTCATTAGTAATTTCTAGTATAGTACTGAGTAGAAAGGGAGATAGCAGAGCATTTCAAATGTTATCCCCCTTCCTTGTTTCCCCTCCACAAACCCCCTATCCCATCACACCCTGCTTCTGTGAGGGTGCTCCTCCACCTACCCACCTTCTCCTGCCTCACCACCCTAGTATTCTCCAATACTGGAGCATCAAGCCTTCACAGGACCAAAGGCCTCCCCTTCTATTGATGCCAGATAGGGCCATTCTCTGCTAAGAATGGAGTAGAGACTGAAAGAAAGGCCAACCAGAGATTGCCCCACCTGGGAATCTATCTCCAAACCAGACACTACTGTTGATGCCAAGAAGTGTTTACTGACAGTACCCTGATATAGCTGTCTCCTGAGAGGCTCTTCCAGAGCCTGACAAATGCAGATGCAGATGCTCACAGCCAACTATGAGACTGAGGGACCCCAGTGGAGGAGTTAGGGGAAGGACTGAAGGAGCTGAAGGGGTTTACAATCCTATAGGAAGAACAACAATATCAATCAAGCAGACCTCCTACCCACAGCTCCCAAGGAACCAACCAAAGTGTCAAATAATTTTTAGTATACAAAGTATTCACCCTTTTCAGATTAGTATGTCCTTAAAAGAACAAATGATGACAAATACTAGCCAGTTTGTGCGGTGAAAGGAACCCTTACTGATAGTGATACAAACAAGTAAAACAGCTATGGATATGGGAAATGAAGTGTCTTAAAAGACTTGAAACAGAGCTGCAATGAAACACCACTATACCACCCCCAAGGCAGTATTCAAATGTACCTACATTATGAAATTCCAGAGGAATCTGCCCATTCTCACATCTGTGTCACTGTTGCCAATGAGAAAGATGTCCCCTTCACATCTCTACGACCCTTGCAGTAGTAGCCATCAGTGTTCTTAGAGGAGAAGAACTCACTGCACAGTATAGGTAGGTCAGTTAGTAGTCAAGGTTGATTTCAATAGATGTAAAAACAAAAGTGGAAAATAAGGCCAGCCTTCAAGAGTAGAGTGGACAGACCATGTACACTACAACAAAGAACTGCCATCTGGACTTAGGGACACTCAACAATTTTCCTAGAACACAAATAATATAGAGACACTGAGAAAACATTTAACCTGCTTTTATAGAAATAATGTTTGCTTTTTTTTTCACAAAAAATAATAGTCAGAAAATGACAGAGATACAGACATTAAAAAATTAGGAAATTTATCACTAAAGTATTATATATGATAGCTCTCAATTCATATGTCACAAATATATATTATTTTCAGTTTAAATGGCATATTTAATATGTTTATGTTACAGGTTTATATCATATATCATATACATAAATTATATTGAAACTATAAATAAAAGCCTTCTTACAAGGGAAACTTTGGTAATAGTAATGCTAATACTGAACAAAATTTTCAGAGCAGAAAACAAAGTTTAACCAGAATCAAAGGATATAGGAACACTAAAGATGACAACAATTCAAGGCTTTTGGCTTGAAGATGAATGGATGGATTGAAATTCACTTTACTTCAAAAATCTGCCTAGCAGACATTTCTATTTTGTCAACTATCATTCAGTTCATTTGCTAAAACCACATGAGATCAAATTCTACAAAGAACCACTGGAAATTATTAAAATACTGCTACTTAGCTCTAGACTTCCAGAATTAAAATCTCTTTTCTGTGATTTGAAGCCTAAAGAGCTTTGTCTTTTCTCCTACTTGACTCTAACTTAAACCATGCCAATAGTATGAACCAGAAGACTGATCCCATGTTCTTCTCTCCTAACCCCTATCACTTCTCCTCTCCTCGAGATCCACTGTCTCTCACTTTCAGAAAAGAACAAGACTACCAAAGCTATCAACTGAACATGGCATAAGAACATGCAATAAGATTAGGCACAAACCTCTATCAAAGCTGTACTAGGAAACCCAGTAGAAGGCAAAGGAGTCAGGGATATGTTCAGGGACACTGTTGTGAGTCCCACAAAAATTCCAAGTAAAAGGGAATGTGCCTCGGAATATACAAAGTACAAACCACAAACCATAAGAAACTCAAGAAGAAGGAAGACCAAAGTGTGGATACTTTGTTCCTTCTTCAAAGGGGGAACAAAATGGAAGGTGTTGTAGAGACTAAGTATGGAGCAGATACTAAAGGAAGGATAATTTAGAGATTGCTCCACTTGGGAATCCTTCCCATATTCAGTCATCAAATCTAGACACTATTGTGAATGCCAGCAAGTGCTGGATGACAGGAGCCTGATATAGCTGTCTCCTGAGAGGCTCTGACAGTACCTGACTAATACAGAAGTAGAGGTTCACAGCCATCCATTGGACTGAGCACAGGGCCCCCAATGAAGGAGCTAGCGAAAGGTCACAAGGAGCTGAAGGGTTTGTAGCCCCTACAGACTAACAACAATATGAACTTACTAGTACCCTCAGATCTCCCAGGGACTAAACCACCAACCAAAGAGTATGCATGGTGGGACTAATGGCTCCAGCAGCATGTGTATAGCAGAGGAAAGCCAAGTTGGTCATCAATTGGAGGAGAGGCCCTTGGCCCTATGAAGGTTCTGTGTTCCAGTGTAGGGGAATGCCAGGGCCAGTAAGCAGGAGGGGGTAGGAAGGTGAGCAGGGGGAAAGGGGAACGAGCAGGGGTTTGTTTTAGTTTTTGGTTTATTTTATTTTATTTTAATTTTTTCGTTTTTTTTCCCCAGGGGAACCTGGGAAAGGAGATATTGTATATAAAGAAAACATCATAATAATAAAAAAAGGAATGTGCCTCTTCATTCTCTGTGAGCCCCCTATGAGCCTCATTTATTTAATTCTGTGAGCCATTTTCTTGCTTTCTTGTCCTCAACCTATCAGGCTCTTGTAATCCTTCCTCCCAGTTTTCTGCAGGGTTCTCCTGGCTCCGCCTAATGTTTGGCTGTGGGTCTCTGTGTATACTCCCTCCCATCTGAATGCTGAATAAAGCCTCTCTGATGATAATTTGTCTAGGTACAATTCTATGAGTATAGCAGAATATCATTAGAAATTTAATTTTTTTGACAGTCATATTTGGTTTTATCCTGGGTCTCTGGGCTATCCAGACTCTGGTTACTGGCCCTCTGGTAGTGCAAGATTTGGGTTCCCTCGTTGGACTGACCTCTTCCACAAATTTTGCACTAGCTTTATCCCAGCATATCTTACAGGCAGGATGCATTTTAAATATATGGTTTTATGGCTGAGTTGATGTTCAGTCCCATGGCTGGAAATTTTATCTGGTTTTAGAAGATATGCAAGTCAGGCTCTATACCCCCCATTACCAGGAGTACTTGCTAGACTCCTTTAGATTCCAGAGAGTTTCCACTGCATTAGGCACATTGCCCACCAAATTCTCCCTCTGCAAAATCCAGTCATTTCTACCATTACACTGTGTCTAGGATCCCTCCTGCTTGATCCCTCTTGTTCCTATCCCTACCTGTCACCAGTACTCCTGTGAAATCTATTCTATTTCTTCTTTCCAGGGAGCTAGGTTTATACATCCTTTGTCTTATCTATCCTTGTTACCTAGACTTTTGGGGTATGTGGATTAGGTTTGAGTATCCTTTACTTAATAGATAATGTCCACATACATGTGAGTACATATCAAATTTGTCTTTCTGTGTGTGTATTACATCATTTAGGGCAATTTTTTTCTAATTTCATTCATTTGCCTACAAATTTGATGATTTCATTATATTTAATAGCTGAGCAATTCTCCGTTATATAAATGTAGCACTTTTTCTCTGTCTATTCTTCAGTTGAGGGACATCTAAGTTGGGTGATGGTTGCATGCACCCTTAGTCCCAGCACTCAGAGGCAGGTGGATCTCTGAGTTCAAGGTCAGTCTGGTCAAGAGTGGCAAAAACTGCTTTTAAATGAAAAACAAAACAAAACAAAAACCACAAGAAATGCACTCTTTGACAGTGAGAATACTATTCTGAAGCATAAAGGTCAATTTTATAGTCTTTCAAGCTTTCAAAAAAGTTGTTTTCTTATTTTTTAATAGGGTTATTTGTTTCTCTGGAGTCTACTTTCTTGAGTTCTTTGTATATACTGGATATTAGCCCTCTATCATATATAGGATTGGTAAAGATCTTTTCCCAATTTTTGGTTGCCGTTTTGTCCTATTGACAGTGTTTTTTTTTTTTTTTTTCCTTACAGAAGCTTTGCAATTTTATGAAGTCCCATTTGTCGATTCGAGATTTTTTTTTTTTTTGAGTAGTATTCCATTGTGTAAATGTAGCACATTTTCTTTTTTTTTTTTTAATTAGGTATTTTCTTTATTTACACGTACATTTTCCCTTTCCCATTTTCCCCTCCAAAACAAACAAACAAACAAACAAAAACAAGAACAAACCCCTTTTGCCTCCCCCCTCCCAATGCCTGTCACCCCACCCTCTCCCAC
>JADRCD010200739.1:0-17749 GCA_019843815.1 Montemys delectorum
GTGATAAAGTGAAGCTATCTTTCCAGTCTATTGGAGTATATTCACATGTACGAAGTTCAGTGCAACACTAGCAATAAATGGTTTTGCAACCCATTCACTTACAACTGCACTAAATAATAAAGGAAGGTTTTATCAGGTAATAGGCATGCATAGGCATAACAGTGTAGGAGTCTTGCTCAACACTACACATTGGTTTCCTCAGTCATAAGAAATTAATTTTTAAAAATCTAACTGACTCATTTCTGAGTTACTAATATTTAATGTCAGAACATTTTGGCCATGTTACAGATTAGGCATTGAGGTTCGCCTTGAAGTTAAATGGTGTGTTTGACGCTGAGAGCTAGCACTCAAAGCAAAGATTGCAAAATTAAGAAACTGAACAATTACTATGCGTGAAATGGCATCCTAGCAATCATTGTTTAAATAAGTTTTCTGCCAGGAAATTAGAATGTCCAGTTACAAAGTGAAAGACATGCACAAATGATGCAGAATTTGAAAGAATCATGGAATGTGTCTAAGGACGCTGGTATCTTTGTATGTAAGATATGTGTGTGGTTTCACTGTGGGGTATGTAGTAATTCATGTGGGGCATGCATGTATGTGTGATGTCAGCATGCTTTTGCATGTGATGTTTATGTGATGTGTGTGTGTGTATGTGTGTGTGTGTGTGTTTGGTTTTGGTGTGAAATATGCAGGTATTCATGTGGAGCATGCATGTGTATTGGTATTTGTGTATGTGATGTTTGTGTGACATGTATGTTGTACATCTGTGTGTGTCTTTATCATTTGCAATACATAATATTCAGAGTTTTTTTGCTTCCTTTACAAGTATTTCAAAGCCAATGATGGAAGATATGAATGACAATCTTAAACGAATTTGATTGATACCTGACTCAAGAGGCAAAGTAGATGAATTTCTTTAAAATGAAAACACCCATCTCCTTTAACCTTATTCTCAGTCCCCAGTGGACTGATAATTGCCCTGATTACCCCCATCTCCATGCTGAGACTGCTGATGACCTCAATGGCAATTATGTATGAAAAAGCAGGCATTTATTGTATTGCTTTGGGATAATGTTCCCAAGGAGCTGGAAAGAAGAATGAAGGGAGAACAGTCGGAGAGCCAAAAGCAACCCTCTCTGTGGTGACAGGGTGTGTGTCCATGAATGTAATTCAGTGTGAGCTGCATGCTGAGGATGGGGAAGCACGAAAGTAAGCAACACCAATTCCTTGTCTCACAGTGTCAATACTGATGCCCATGCATTCGCTCCATCTTAGTGTTTTCTGTCACCTTTGAGAGTCTATTGTCAAATCCAGATTTACCATCGTTCCTTCTGTTATGGTGATGACCTCTTCGGCAAAAGAAGAAAAAGAAAAAAAAAGTGATCCTGATGACAACACAGAAAACAGCATCATTTCTTGTGAACATACGTGGAAATGCATATGCAAACATGCAAATCTGCACAGGTGAATGCATCATGAGTGTGCCTACATACTTAGTCAAGCTAATATGCTCACACATAAAAACCTAGATGATTATACACGTATGCACATACATTTGGTCATTTGCCTCAGAATTTATCTTGCTATAAAAATAATTTGTAATTTTTAAAAGCTTTATATTACAAAAATATTAGATAACAAAATAGTTTATAGAAAACAGTTTAAATTTTATTCTGTTCACATATGTACTGTATGTGTGTATGTTTTTTGTGTGTAGTGTACTGCACGTTCCTGTGGGTACATGCACTTCCATGTGCGTGCACGTGTGTGTATTCAGCTGCAGGTGTGGCAGCTGTGGATCAGTATTAATTGCCTTCTTTAATCACTCTCCTCAAGAGCCAAGGTCTCTTGCTGATCCTGGAGCTCAGTGACTCAGGGAGACTGGCTGTCTGGTTAACACTAATGATCTTCTCTCCACTCCTCAGAGCTGAGAGGGTAGATTCATATGGCCACACTTGGCCTTTTATGTGGGTGATAGGAATCTGAATTCAAGTCCTTATGGTTGAACAGCAAGCTCTTTACTGGCAAAGCTATCTTGCTACCCCCATGTATATTAATTTCAGTTAAAAATTGATACATATCCCAAAATAAATGAATTCCCCATGTAAGGAGGATATTATGAATATTATTAATATAATTATGAATTATAATGAATTATGAAGTTTTATTAAACCCTAAAAAAAAGCAAAAATGGATGTTTCTAGAGCTTCTGAAATCTTGGCTTTTTCTTCTCTTTATAAGTAATAACAATCTTGCAATTTTTAGTCTGTTTTCTTTCTATAGAATATCAATGCATACAGAGTCCCAAGAAATAATGATAACTGAGTCTGTCCTTTTAATAATCTATTTTATTTAATTAATTCATATTGTATATGAATATATATCTTAACAGACATATATATATATATATATATATATATATATATATATATATATATACCATGTGCTAATACCTAGTAGTAGAAAAATATATACATCGATAAACCACTAAAATAGTAAGTAGTAAAAGCTGCTGTGAAACATTCTAATACTATGATGATTAAGAATGCTAAAGTAGGATCTTCTTGTGCAACTATAGTCACCTTGCTATATGAGATGACTACAAGAACCTGTGTTCAATCAACAGAGTTAGAGGGTATCTCTAAATCCAACACATCATACTGGTTACCACAGAGAAGGAGGCTGCATGGTGTAGCCTGCGAGGAGGTAGGATCCTAGATGCTGACAAGGCTAAGCCATTGAGTATCTACAATTCATTCATAAGAAAGCCTGAGAGAGAGCAGTGAGGACTGAAGCCTAGACATGATATGATAGACTATGTTGGCCAAGCATGGCCCTGGATGCTGCCTGGAGATTGGAAGGTTAGGAAACTACAAGGCTCATGATCTGTGATGAGCTTGCCAACATCTGTCCCTCCGGCGTGAACTTACAACTTCAATCACTTGATCAATTAGAAGGTGATTGGTTAAATAGTCCCTTTTCTCCCTTTCAGAAGATCTCATGTCTATTGCACATTATATTCTTATTGTCTAAGCTTACGACACACTTTTTTTTTCAACTTTTTCAAATTATGCACATTCATCTGAAATTCCACATGGTAAAGCTAAGACCAGGTGTTCAAGAGCGTCCAATATAAAATCCAGAAAATTAAATTCAAAATGCAAGATGTTATATTGTGAAGTTCAATGTACTCTGATTATTTGTGTAATTGTCTCTACTTTTGAAGAATTTATTGCTATGGCTTTTGTAACATATATAACTTATTATTATACTTTGTTCACCTTTGTGGCATATATGTGTGCAGGTAGACATGCATGTTGTGTACATCTGTGTGTGCATCACAGTCAGAGGCTGATGTTGCTATCTTCTACCACTTTTCCACCTTGACTAGTTCTTACCAACTCAGCTATACTGGTTGGGAACAAAGATCAAGGTGTTCGCTTTTCTGTCCCCCACTGAGTTTTTTTGTTTTTTGTTTTTTGTTTTTGTTTTTTATATGAGTACACTGTAGTTGTATTCAGATACACCAGAATAGAGCATGGATCCCATTACAGATGGTTGTGAGCCATCGTGTTGTTGCTGATAATTGAGCTCAGGACCTCTGAAAGAGCAGCCAGTCTTAACCACTTAGCCATCTTGCCAGCCCTCTACCTGAGTTTTGTGGTTACAAATGTGTGCGACTGTATCAATTACTTTACATGAGTCTTGGGGTAGATATGTGAACCCCAATACTCATACTTATGTAGAAAGCATTTTCCCAGTTGCGCCACATTTTTGACCTGAAATTTTATCTTATACTAAAGGCCTTTTTCTAAGCCTTAGCTTGCTGGAAATAAAGTCAGACATGGAGACAGTGTGTGGGAAACTGACTGGAGAGGACTCTTGAAAAATCACACCTAGAAGGGATTGAGAATATAAATTTGGGGAGAGTAGGAAGCTGGCCACCAACTCAGTTATAGCAGTTTCAGAATAGTCTTCAAACTATGATGGAGGAGCAAAAGGCATTACTTGAAGAAAGACTTAGACATGAACTAGTTGAACACCTTAGTCCTGCAGAAGGTGTCTGCAGAGTGCAGAGTCTACTCAGGCTGCTAACTGACTTGCTGGTGCCTCATTCTAAAGGGTGTGATAACGAGCTTCTCTCCTTTGTGTGTCCTGTCATTTCAGACTTGTTACTTTGAATCTGACTTGAAAAAATGACTCTGCTCAAGTGCTCAGCATTTTACTAGGCTCAGCCTCATTCTCCTTTCTGCACATTACACATAGTGTGAAATGTAGCACTTTCTGCTTGAGAGAAAGGATACCACACATTGATTCTTTAATGACAATGGGCTGGAGCTAAAAGCCAGGAAATTCAAGATCTTGGCTACATTCAAACCCATGTATACAACAATAGAGGGATAAGTCCATTATACTTGTGATAATTCTGCTATTTCTTGAAATTCTCCATTAGGGGAGGAGCTGAGCCCAAGGCCTTTTTATGACTTAAGTAGGAAATAGAGAGCACCCTTGAACTGTTGGCTGCAGCAAGGGACCATTCCAACAAGCTGCAAAGGTATGCTAACTTTTATCAACCTCACTATGACCGTGGACTGCTGATACCCCAGGAAACAGAATATCTGTACTCATTAGCCTTAGAGTGCTATGGAAGAATGCTTCTTTATCTGCACAAGAAAACAGAAGGAGCAGAATTCTTCCCAAGGTGGATTTAAATGTGTTATGGGGTTTATCTTCCACGAATGACAATATGAATAGGTGGGAGTGAAACTTCTATATCTTGGTGTGTTAGTCAATTTGTTTTAACTTCTTTATGACAAGGTACCTGATAGCAGCAATGTGAAGAAGGCAGAATTGATTTCAATCCGCAATTTGAGGTGGTATATTCCTTCACAGTGTCGAAGTGATGGTGGCAGAAGGGAGTCATATTACTTATGTCTGCATGGATCAGGAAGCAGAAAGAAAGAAATGCTAGTACTATGCTAGCTTCCTTCCATACTCTTTATTCAATCAAAGCCACCCCACCCCATAGTCAGAGTGGGTCATTCTTCCTCATCTAAGAACCTCTGGAAACAAATCATAAATAATACACAAGGTGTACCTCACCAATGGTCTAAATGTTTCTTAATCCAGTGAGGTCATGAATTAAAATCAAACATAACTTTTGCTTAAGAAAATTGTCATTATACTTCCATTCATTTCATTAATTTTATTGGCCTATTTAAGGATATTCCAGTACACACTGGCATCAGTACCATGCATGGCCTTTATTGAGCATCCTAAGCATCATCTATCATCTGTCACCAAGGAAAAACAGTCCAGTTCTCTTTCTTGAATTCATGTGGCAGTTCTGATTTTGAATTGGAGTCATCTGTTAGTAAGAACAAGCTTCAAGATAAAGCCAGGCATCACCAAGGTTCTGTCTAATACTCACTATATAATTAGGGGATATGGAGAACACTTACGGTGGCCTGAGGCTGTTTTCTGGGCTTCCCAAGTTGGAGGAAGACTCGAAGACAGTGTGCTGCCAAACAGCAGAAAGCACAGGAGTTTTTGTGGAGCTCAGAAGATGAGCTGGGATTGCTGTATTTGAGGGACAAGTGAAGGGTTGAGCAACTTTCACAGGAGCTATTTAGTTTCAGCAAGAGGAGCAAGACAGGGGAAGCTGCTGAGGAGAGAGGGGTCAATTGAAGGAAGAGCTAGGAAGGAAAAGCAACAAGAGACCCATGTGGTGTTACAGCTGTAGTTGAAATGTTTACTCTTCTGGCCACTTCTGGATCCTCTTTTGAGTTAACAGAGTGGCTGAAACTTAGTCCTCTAAAAGAGTGGCAGAACTTGGATCTATTACATTCATACACATATGGTGGAAGATTACCAGTAGGACTTCTTGTGACTGTGGTTAAATTTCAATTGTGTGTGTGTGTGTGTGTGTGTGTGTGTGTGTGTGTGTGTGCGTGCATGCATGCATGCGTGCATGTGCGTGCACGTGAGCAAGATTAAGTAACTGTATTAAGTATTTAAATTTCTGAAAAAAACGCAATGACCCTTAAGAACCAACACCTCAAGAGATTGAGTAGAGGTCTAGGGACAGAACAGAGTAGATAAAACCTTGCCCCACTTGAGACTATCAGGTGGATAGAGTTCCTCTCCTCTGGGATTTGCAGCTTAGGCAATCTATTCATAGACATGTTTCCATTTGATTGATTTGAAGAATCAAGAAGATTCATGGATTGTATTTTTCTTGTCCTATCAGTGTAAATATCAAGAGATAAGAAGATATGGATCTCTTAGAATCATAACAGTCCAAATCCTGGGAAAATAAGTGTAAAGTACTTAAAAGTCAAATTCTATGGGATATAAGAAATAAGATATTCTGTATTCTGGTTCAAGTTCTATGTAGAGACTAGGAGTCTTTTTGTGGTAGCCACTTGCCCTTATAGAAACCCCTAATATATATGAACAAGTCTTTTATTATCATAGGTTTAAAAATATCTAATAAAGAATACAATATAGTTTTGTGTGTGAATGTTCATAGACATAGTAACATAAACGCACACACACACACACACACACACACACACACACACTCACACACACTCACACACTCACACACACAATATAACATAGTCTAGTCCACATAAGTTATTTTAATAGGTGCTCTGGACCTGAACATACATTTTACTTGTGCTTGCATGACAGACACATGATCAACTGAACTATCTCCCAAGTATTTCATGATAGACTCTATAAACGGGGTCAAAGGTGTAGATACAAAATGGAAAATAGAATTAAATATAACTAAAATATGAAGATATAGTGATAAGGTTCCTTAGTAAGTGTGGGGTTTAGGTATTAAAACTGTATGAATGAATTACACAATAAAAGTTCAAGAAAATAAGTAGAATAGATCTAAGGAAGTATGAATGTAAAATAAGGTGAATTTTCATGGAGTAGCTTCAAGGTTATGGTTAAAGAAGAAGTGTGAACCATCAGCAGATAGCTTTGAAGTCTATAATGTTGTGGAGTTTTTCTGTTATACCATAAGCTAGCTTCCAATCATTTCTTAGCATAACGGTGAAATCATATGAGTCCTTACAAAGCATAAGTGTTTAGCAAAGTGAAGTTAGCTGCACTTACAGTTAGCAGGTGAAAAGAACAGAAACTAAATGAAAAGGCTGAGTTTGACACCCTAGATGTGTGGGTGTCTGAGGATCTAGATAAAAGTCATTAATATTAGAGATAAGGCAATGGAGAGAGCATCAGGGGGTATTTTTTTTAATTCAGTGGAAGGAGTCCTGACCTTTACTATGTGTGCCAGGCAGCTCTAGATTTGATGAATGGTAGAGTCACAGAGGATTCTACTTCTTTTCTTTGTGCCTTTCTGTTCTCTGATGTTATGATAGAGCTTAGTTTCTCTACAGAAGAAAACAAAGTCAAGACATGGATGTATGCATACTTATGGGCTACAAGAAATGCATAGATTCCTCTGAGCATTCCATTTAGCAGGTCTTTATCTCATTCTGTTGGCCTCTATGCCGACTTCTGTCTTCTGACCCTACCTTACTATCTGGATCCAGGTCAGGGCTCCTGAAGAAATGCAAACAGCCATTTCCTGGTCACTCACAAATATACTCTTAGAGAAATGCTGGAGTAGATTGACAATCTAAAGACAAACCACTTTCGTACTTAAAGAATCATTTACAAGACACAGACTGACCTTTCAGAAATGATGATACAAAGAAGGATGAACTAGGAAGGCAAAGACTAAAGCAGAGTTGTTTGATTTTTATTGCTTTGGGGTTTGATGCAGGACATGACTTTGGGATAAACTGCATTCATTTTCTTGTAATAGCATATAGCCAGTGTGGCCTAGTGAGTGACTAAGATCCAAGTTTCCACGGAGTTCCCAGAAGGAAAGGAACGCAGCAAATCAGAAGAATAGACAAATACTTGAGCCCACAATCAGATGACCTAGGTGTCAGGACCAGCACTAGCTCTGCCTTGTTATCTGGCCTTGAGCAATAGACTTATTCCTCTTGGGTGGGCACGCATCCCCAAGCAGTCTGAACTTGAGAGAGCTGGGTGTGAATGTCAGAGAAAGATTTAACTTGAACTTAATGCTTTCCTAATTTCAGTTAGTATGGTGGAAAATGATGGAGTTCAGCCTGCGTGCCCTATGTCCAGTTTCTATCTCCCTTGAACCTATCTCTTTTTTCCTCTGTAATTTTTATTGTTTACTCCTTTTGTTCCACAAGGGATCCTCTAATATTGCTTCCTTATTTTAACATCACTTATTTTTCAGTAGCCTTAAGCATTCCCCTTTCCTCTGGAAGCACATTTCCACCAGGTACAGCATTCTGAAAAGATCCTTTTGAAGACTTTGTAGGCATTGTTCTTTATTCTGACCCCCATGGCTTCTTCTAAGAAATAGCTACTAATTTCTCCATTATTCTTATTTGTCTTGATGCTTTCTCATTGTTTCGATTCTTGGTAATTGCCTAATGGGAATCTTAGGGGCCAAGTAGAAGCAGCAACCACAGATGGAGCAAAAAGAGGGCAGATATGATGACAGGAATGGTGGACAGTGCATGAGAGTTTTTATGGAGGCCCTGGCACTGATTACACTTGATGTGGCTAGAGGATGAAAAGGTGAAATGGATACAGAATGTAGGAGACATAGTTTTCCTAGAGGAGGCTTATGTTTGTTGTTGTGGACACATCTAATCTCTAACTACAACTCTTTGAGAAGAATGAGTTCCCTCCTCTAGTCTCTTTGAAGATTTATAAGAGACAACGAAGGCTTTCAAGGACACATGAGTATACTGTTTTGTTTGTTTGTTTTTGTTTCATTTTCAGCTATGGCTCTGGTTTTATTGTGAACCATTGCTTGGGGTGGGCATGGGGGCAGAACTGGAGTGCTTGCTATATTACCATTGTGTTCACCTACATGTCTACATGAAGTTCTTCTAACAGTGTGGGATTGCGATGTGGAGTTTAGTGTGAAGAGATACAGATACCTGTCGAAGCTCCATGCAAAAACTGCCTACAACCAGATCTGCAGAGATGGAAGAACACAACGGATGAGTCAAGGATGATTCAGGAGTTAATGGGCAGGTGGTAGAAATGGGAACAGTGAAAACAGCGGATGAGACAGTGTGGCGAAAAATTAGAGAATTGGTGTAGATATAGATGTCAAATTCTGATGTTATAGCCTCATGAAAATATACTAAATAGTTTGATTCATGTGATAAAATCTCAAAGTTCTATTACTGGATGGGCGCAGGGTACACAGATTTCAGAATGATCATCCACTGAAGGGAATAAGCAAGTATTGGGGGTGGGGAGCGGCATCAGCAGGTAAGAGGGTTTGCTGGACAAGTATAAATTGAGTTAGGCTCCATAGGCTTAAAAAAGGCCAGGTATTTGCACACATGAGCCTATAATTCCAGTGCTGTTGAGGACAGAGACAGAAGGGTCTAGGATTGCTTGAGCTCACTTTCCAGATAGTTTAGCTGAAGATACAATGAACTTCTGGTTTTGTGGGAAACCATATTCCAAGGAAATAGAGTAGAATATAATAAAGGAGGATACTTGACAGTCTCCTCTGGCCTCAATGTGAGCCATGGGCACAACATACACTAAACACTTGCATACAAGCAACCACATAGAGAGAAGGGTAGGAGGAGAAGAGAGGAAGCAGGAAGGAAGGTAGGGGGATGGGAAAATGGGAAAGTGGGAAGGAGAAGGGGGAGAGTCAAAATATCACAGAAGACAAGAAGACAAATTAGGAGATGGAAGACAGACCAAAAGAGCTGATTAATAGGCCTGAGACAGAGATTCATCTTTCAAATAATGTCTTATCATAAATGATGGTCCACACCTTGAAATCATGTTACAATTGATCCATAGAGCCCAGGCTGTGTGGCAGCACATCTTTCTGAGATGGCTCAGTACTTGCTGCTCTTTCAGAATTCAATTCCCAGCTGTCACATGAGGCAACCTATAACTGCTTGTAACTCCAGATCCATGGGATCTGACATCTACTTCAGGAAGAGACACTTTCTTAGGCTGCTGGTGTCTTCTCTGTCATATTTTAATTAAAAATACATAAAACACTGTTCCAGATTCCTTTCAGTTGCTGTGATAACATTATAAGTTACTCCGACCAAAAACAATTTAGAGGAGGATTGTTTTCATTTGTTTTGTTTTCCAGCTTACAGGTCACATTCACCAGTGGGGAAAGCAAGGTAGTAGCTTGAAAGAAGGGACTTGGAGGAGAAAACATGGAGGGAGGCTGCTTACTGGCTCCTTCGATTCCCTTCCCTCCCCCTCCCTCCCCTCCCCCTCCCTCCCTTCCCCTCCCCTCCCCTCCTTTTCCTTTCCTTTCCTTTCCTTTCCTTTCCTTTCCTTTCCTTTCCTTTCCTTTCCTTTCCTTTCCTTTCCTTTTCTATTTATTCTTCTCTCATATACTACATCCAGAACGGAGCAGTTCCCCCTTCCCTCCACTTCTCCTATCCCTACCCCTTACCTCTTCTCTCCCTCAGAGCCACTACTCCTACGTTTCCTTTCAGAAAAGAACAGGCCTCCTATGGATATCAAACAAACATGATATAGCAAGTTACAATAAGACTAGGCGGAACCTACTTTGCAAGGCTGGACAAGTAAAACCAGGAAGAGAAAAAGGGCTTAGAAAGTTCAGGTCCACTTGCCTAGGCAATAGTACTATCCATGGTGATATAGCCCCCTGCTCAGAATATCTCTTAATACTTAAGATAATCCCACGAACATGGCTAAAAGTCAATCTGTTCTTGTAAATCTCTCAAATGTGCTTTTTTGAGATACCTTTAGGCTGTGTCAAGTTGACAGTCAAAGGGAAGGAAGACAAACACCTTGTTTATAAATTTATATAGCAGCACCTGGGCAACCTTCAACCTAACAAGAAGATATCATGAGGATCCCACTGTGGTGGCAAAATGTACTTGCCTTTACCATCCTGTCATTTCACCATACAGCACTGCTAATTTAGAAGTGGACATGACTGAAAATGTTAAAAATGATGAGTTCCTTTGATAACTGATTTGGGGATTTTTTTAAATTCCACATTCTGGTGGCTTCTATAGGCAACAGTGTCAACCATCCTGTCCACTTACATACTTATGAAACACAAACTTATTTGAATAACTAAAGACTCATATGTTTATATTCATGATACCTTGAGCCTAGTTACTGTCACACTCTATCAGCACAACCAGTAGGAATTGTCCCAGAGTCATTGGTTTTCAGGGGAGGGGGTGTTATTTCTGTCTTGTGTATTATAAGTAATGTTCTAGTTTTAAGATGCACTCATCATAATTTACTAAATTGAAGATTTAGTTGTTTCTTTGAAGAATTGTCCTTTAGAAAATATCACTCTCAAAATGTAGTATTTTGATTTTTCTATTTTCATTAACAGTCAGTTTAATATAAAAAAAACAATTCAGTGTTCCAATATCACCATCTAATAGTTCTTTCTGCTTGTGTAGGAAGCAAAACAAAAAGTAATATTTAAACAAATAGATTTATTCAGAAAGATGATGGAACAATTGCCTTGAAGTGACACATGTTCACTGGTTAGCTTAGTAAAACGGGCATCATGGAACTTAGCCTCTGTGACCATACAAAACGCCTTAATTATCAACATTTGTGTCAAGCACAACTATTGATCATCTGTTGTCTTGGGCTGGTGGGAGAGCTGTCGTGTTCTGAGGAAGTGGAACACCCTGTGTATGTTCTTTCTTGTGTTGTGCAGAGTTCTCCAAGGGAGCACAACTGAAAACACAAAATGCTTTTGTTCAGTGTGTTTTGCTTGGGCTCATTTTACTTTTCCAAAAGAAAATGTGTGCCTTTGACAGAATATTCTTCCCTGCTTGCTAAAGATCTCTCCAGCCCACACTGTAATCTTCATGGAGTTGACTGGCTAGCATTCTTGTTTGGATTTAGCAGTTCTCATTTAAGGAATTGTTTTCCTCGGTGGGGAGTGCTCAGGAGCTGTGGTTACTCTCTATTTTGTTGTTGCTTGCAGATTAGTCATGTCTTACTATATACATCCTATTAATTGAGTCATTTTCCTGAATTAATTTTTTAACATGGAGTATTGTGTGGTAATATAAAGACAAGACACTATCCAATGGCTCATTTCATATTATGTTCTCTCTTTTTCTATTTTGTTGGTGTGAATTTGTGTGTGTGTGTGTGTGTGTGTGTGTGTGTGTGTGTGTATGTGTATACATATATACATCTGTGAACTTGCATGGCACATGTTGACTTGGTGTTTGTCTCTATACATTGAACACTTCAAATTTTTAATAATATTTTTGTTCTTTGAGAATTTGTTGTAATGTATTTTGACCATATTCATCCCCATCTCCCAACTTCTCCCCTATCTACTCCTACTTCCCTACCACCCAACACTGCACCCCCTGAAACTCATTAAGTCCAGTTTGTGTTGTCTAACTGCTCTTGGGTATGGGTCATGCCAAAGTGTGTTGACATTCTTTGTGTCACATCATTAAAGAAAGCAGACCCTCCTTGGAGCAACCATTGGATAACACTGTCAGATTCTTCCTTTCCCAGTGGCTATCAAGTGTCAACAACTCCTCAGCTAGGGTGGACTTCTTGCTCACCTCTCCTATATGGTAGAATTTTGTCCAAGAGACTTGTGTGATACTAATCCAAGGAAATACGAACAAATGTTGACTTACTCCTGATAGGAAACCTAATTGATGAAGGTGTGGGTACCACCATTGTCCACCTTGGTGTAACCATGAGTTTTATTGGAGTTATTACAGGACTATGTTGATGGGTTACTTACAGGAGTAGAGATGACTCAGTGACAACTGTATCGGAAAGCCCACTCACCACCAGTAACAACTTATGAAAACTGGAAACCCAGCCCACACTGCATAACCTACAGGCAGCTCAAGAGATTAGAAAGTGTGCTCGCACCCAGCACAGCTATCCCTTGCTTCTTCTCTGCATCTTGGCTTGTCTGAGGAACTTCTAGGCAGGTCTGCTAGACTGAGAATTTCCCTCAGGAGTCTTTACTGATTACAAATTCCTAGGGAGAGAAAGGCCCAGTGAATCTGGTCCGAGGACAACCTGTGGGAGTCACGGTTCTTCTCCAGCATGTAGGTCCTAGGGATTGGACTCAGGTCATCAGGCTTGTCAGCAATGTGTTCCTTTAACCACTTAGCCATCCCACCAGCCTGGTAATGTATTTTTATATCATGCAAAGCCATTGAAACAACAGTAAAAAAAATAACATGAATATTTAGAGTATGAACAACTTGCCTAATGTATTTCTTCACACATATGAACCATAAGAAGCAAATACCAAGTCCCTGCTGTTCTCTGCTGGACTCACAGAGGGCATTGTCATTCTGGGTACATGGAACTCTTAAGCAGACTAGGGGAGTCTGGAAACAAGAAACCTGTTTTCCTTATAAGAGTGCTGGAGATAATAAAACACTTCCCTAAAAGGTTCATTACATGTACCAATTGACAGAAGATGTTTACCACCTAATGTAGCTCCTGGCCCTTAGTAGACATTTGATCCATTATAATTATCTTTGTTTCTCAGAACAAATTGCGTACGTAAGAAGAAAACATGCTTGCACTGCATTTAAAGTATTTTTAGCTATTGTTAGTTATCTAATGGAAATACTTTTGTGACAAGCCTTTGTTAAAAAAAAAAGAAAAAGAAAAAAGAAAAGAAGCAGAAATTTAATGGATTCCTGACTCAAGCATCTACCTGTCTGAATCTGACAGCAATACCAACTGAACACAACTGCACATAGCTTTTTTTTTTCTGCTAATGCTGTATTCTCTAAACTAGTTTAGAAGTAACACTCAGAGCAGGAATATGCTGCTCACAACCACATCTATTATTCAGCTCACGTTCTGTCAGCCTGATGTATTTTCCTTTTACTGCTGGCAGAATGCCTGTCTGATAGGAGGATAGCTTTGTGTTATCTACAGACCCAATCCACTCAAAGAGGACATCTTCTTTGCCTACCTCATTTAAACACAGTCCACAGAGCTTAATGTATAACATGGGGTTTCATTTTAACAGAAAGGCATTAGCATTTTATTTAAAAAAAAAAACAGTTGTGCTGCATAGGAGACACGTGACCCAAGGAATGGTTCTGTTACTGGAATTCACAACATCAAAGACAAGTATAGTTGAGGAATCTGGTCCCTTGAATTTTAGGCTCAACTTCCATCTGTGGTATTGGATCTCATGCTATAGGATCACAGGAAGACATCTGACATGAACTCATACTTGGAATAGGCCCTGTGGTGTGTCTGCAGAGAATATCTTATCCCTGGTCCTTTCTATGTTCTTCTTTCTGTTTCTTGGCATGAAAGAGTGAGATCTGTTCTTTCATACTCCTTTTAAACATTTGTCTTTATTATTTCTCTCTCTCAATCTCTCTCTCTCTCTCTCTCTCTCTCTCTCTCTCTCTCTCTCTCTCTGTGTGTGTGTGTGTGTGTGTGTGTGTGTGTGTGTGTGTGTGTGTGTATGTGTGTGTGTGTGGCTTCAAGTGCCCTAGACAGGGATGCAGGGAACTGAACTTGGGTCAATCCCAACAGCAGTAAACACTTTTGTAAGTACTTCCAGTAAGCCATCTCTCCTGCCCATCCTCCAGAATCTTCCTCATTATATTCTAGACCAGAATTGTCAAATCTCTAAAACGATGAACATCAATATTCCTCCTTCACATCTGTTGTAAAGATAAACAATGAGCTTTTAAAACCAGGACTTTGGGGACCAGAACTGATGGTTCACACCTGTAACCTCTGTACTTGCTAGACAGAAACAAGATAATCAAGGTATTCAAAGCAAAGCCTGGTCTCATAGAAAGTTCTGGGCCAGAACCACTGGGCATATATAGGTAGACTCTGTCATAAATAAAAACGAAGAAATTAACCAACAAGATATTTCATCGTGTGTCCCTAAAATGTAAACACAGAGATTTAAAGGGGATTTCATAGACTTGGGTTTCTAATAGGACTAGCATAAGTAGTTTTCATCCTGCCTTGAGTTGATCCTGATGGGGTTGTTGGTGCTACATGGGCACTTCTGACTGATGTCTGTGTTGAATACATCAAGAATTGTAGGTGGGGAATGATGGTGATAGCTGACAACAGTGGACTGAGATAATGTGCAATACAGTCATGGAAAACTCTGGATTCTGTGCAGATGTGTACAGTATTGCTGCATCACTTTCAGCCTAGAACTGTAGCAGTGCCTTAAAAATACTTTCCTTAATATTAATATTTGATACTGCTGTTTATACGCCATCACTGTATAAACTAAGGATGTTAACCATCAGGGATGCAAATTTGAGAGTAGAATGTGTGTGTGTGTGTGTGTGTGTGTGTGTGTGTGTGTGTGAGAGAGAGAGAGAGAGAGAGAGAGAGAGAGAGAGAGAGAGAGAGAGAGAATCAGTCTGTCTGTGCATAAGTACTTTACTATATTTTTAAGTCTTAGCATCATATGTCTTATTTACAGAAGTCTTTTAATACACACACATACCTATATATGTATGTATCTATATATACATATATAGATAGATAGATAGATAATGTATGTATATTTACAATCCAATCATTTTTCTCCCTCCTGGTCTGCCCTCTGACTGTTCCTTATCCCTTAACTCTTCCCCAACCCTGTCTCCACTAGGATGTTCCCACTTCCCCATCCCCACCCCACCAGATTTCCTCACTCCCTGGGGCATCAAGTCTCTTGAGTATTAGGTGCATCTTCTCTCACTGAGGCCAGACCAGGCAGTCCTCTGCTGTATACATGTCAGAGGCCTCGTATCAGCTGGTATACGCTGCTGGGTTAGTGGTTTAGTGTCTGAGCAATCTCAGGGATCCAAGTTATTTGAGACTGCTGGTCTTCCTATAGGGTCCCCCTTCTCCTCAGATTCTTCCAGCTTTTCCCTAATTCAACCACAAGGGTCACCAGCTTCTGACCACTGGTTGGGTGTAAATATCCACATCGGACTCCGCTGCTTGTTGAGTCTTTTGGATGGCAGTCATGCTAGGCTCCTGTTTGAAAGCACACCATAGCATCCGTAATAGTGTCAGGCCTTGGGACCTCCCCTTGAGCTGGATCCCAATGTGGGCCGTCATCGGACCTCTTTTTCCTCAGGCTCTTCTCCAGTTTTGACCCTGCAGTTCTTTCAGACAGAAACAATTCTAGGTCAGAGTTTTTGACTATGAGATGGCAACCCCATCCTTCCACTTGATACCCTTTCTCCTGGAGGTGAGCTCTATAAGTTCCCTCTCCCTACTGTCTGGCATTTCATCTAAGGTCCCTCCCTTTGAGTCCTGAGAGTCTCTCACCTCCCAAGTCTCCGGTACATTCTAGATGGTCTCCTCACCTTCTACCTCAGGTTGCCCATTTCCATTCCTTCTGCTGGCCCTCAGGCCTTCAGTCCTGTTCCCTCCCCCAACATCTAATCATGTTCCCCTCCTTGGTAAGTATTTTAATTTAAAAGATAGGTTTAGGTGCTAGGAATGTAGTTCACTTGGCCTAGTGAAACCTTCAATTCAATCTCAAGCACCAGACAACCCAGACACAGTGGGCAATACCTATAATCCCAGCACCTAAACGTAGAGGGAGAGAAGCTACATGAGACCCCTCCTAGTGGAATAAGGCAAGTTTATTATATTATAATCCTTCAAGAAATAAAAAAGTGAGGCTGCTTTATTATCTTTGTCACAGGCTAAATAAAATAATAGGTTTAATACTCAGAATGCAAATACACATTTTTCTGGGCATGGTGTCACATGTCTGCAAATCCCTATGCCAGAAAGGTGAGGCAGGAGGGTGAACGTGAATTCCAGATCAGCTAGGCCGAAACAGAAAAACATCCATGCAGAAACTCTCAATATGTAGTCAGATTATGAGTGTATATGAATATATTCACATGCGTCAGGATTTCACATATATCCATGTTCCTTCCCATAAGTAACCCCTCCATCAAGCTCCTGTAATTTACCCCCAGCCATGTTCCTGTGAATACTACTTTCCCCATGCTCCTCTAAGGAACCCCAATAAGTTCACAATGCAACAAGATGGTCTTGGATAGAATCTGCTTTTGTCCCCAGTGCATGATGTGATGTGAGTAAATGCTTTTCACCTCTTAGGAAAAGTCACAAAACAGGAAGCATGAAGGGAAACCAAAATTAACGAATTTCATTCTGTAATGTATTTAGTAAACCTCAAAAAGGAGGCATGTAATCGTAGGATCTCAGCCCTGGAACCTTGCTTCCCTCATCAGAGTGAAAAGCAGCCACCGTGTACCCACTGACAAGTGTGGGCCTTTCTTGAAAGAGCGAACCTTTGCTTGATCTTGCAGGAACAATTTTTCTTTTCTTTTTTTTTTTTTTTTTTACAAAATCTTGAGAGCAATGAAGTTGTATACATAATCATGGAGATGTGTTTCTTAAAATGACAGGTGTTTCAAGAAGTTTGGATGATTGACAACAATTTTGCTGCTATTTTCAATAAGTAGGCACATCATTGGTTGCTTTTCAAGCTGTCATGGATTGCTTTAACAACCTTCCAAACAGTGAGAAGTTTCCAAAGAAGAGATGCCATGAGATGATTAGCTCATTGGAGGTGAGTGGGCTCACTTCTTATTTTCCTACTGTCTGTCTGTCTGTCTGTCTGTCTGTCTGTCTGTCTGTCTGTCTG
>JADRCD010200740.1:0-19010 GCA_019843815.1 Montemys delectorum
TTGAACATGTTTTATACATGGCATTTAAATTTTATGACTCTTCAGCTCAATGCAATGGTTTACATGTTATGTCAATGCCATGTGAGTAAACAGCTTCATCCTTAGAACTATTAAGGCATTTCTTCTGGAAAACTCAGACAAATATTTCATCCTAATAAAGCAAGGGCCATAATATAAGTCCATATTGAGAAAGGCAAGCCAGTAGGTATTTTTCATTGTCATCAACATTTTCTGCATTACAGAACACTTTCTTTTTCTCTTCCTTCCTGCTCCCCCTCCTCTTTCTCTTCTTTCTTGGGAATGGAAAATTTTATACATTTTGAAAAGTGAAAGTCCTCCTTAACTTTATCAATGACAACTTTCATTTGCCCCGTTCTGATTTTCTTTCACATGTCTCATAAACAATTTAAATACTACACATGCTAAATCAACTCCACATTGCCCTACCTCTTATATTTGTTCTCATCTTAGTGCCCCTGACAGCCATAGTAGTTTTCCATAGTTTTCTCCATTAACAAAAGCAGAAATCTTGAATCATTTTGGACTTATCATTTTATCATTTAACTCTAAGACCTTTCAAAAGTCTTTCCCCAAATTTAGTATTGCATCTGCCCATTTCTTGAAATTCTGTCTGAAACAGTGTCAATCAGGTCTCCTACATTTTTAATCACTAGTATGACATTGTTCTCTTGTCTGGCTATATTGGCCAGTGAATTAATTTAAAGCATATTATATCAAGTCATGTCTCTGAAGATTTTTTGAAGTACCATATCCCTGAGCATAGATTCACAGATTATTTTCCAGAAAAATCTGCTTGACTGGAATCCTACCTACTTTCCTACATCAGCAAGCACAAAGAAATGAATAAATGTTTATGAAATAATTGAGTGCATGAATGAAAAACATTCAAAACCAACATTTGACACTGTCAAAACAAAATATATTTAGGAGTAGAAATGAAAACTCCCTGTATTTTTAAGCCATATACTACAATTCAAAGACAATTATTAAGTGATATACAATGTAACTGAGCTAATTATTACTATGCACATTACTTTTCTGAAGGAAAAATATATACTACAAATGAGGATAATTGGTATTCTCAGATGTATGTGTGAGGTGACAGGATCATTAATCTAGCAGTAACACGAGGTGAATATAGATATTATGTTCATAGTAATTAACCTCTTGCTTTATCACTGTAAGAACAATTAACAAATCAATTAATGATTTCCTTGCACTGATGTGATGGTAACCATTATGTAAATATTTTGCTTCTATGACTTAAATACTTAAAAACCCAAAAGCAATAGAGAAATTAAATATAATAGTATTTTGCTCTCAGTAAATTGAGGTTTCATTACAATAAGACAAACATTTCTCCCTGAAACTTTTAACTCCTCCAATTTACCCAATAATATAAAGCCAGAGGGTTTCAAGCTCCTTAGCAGAATAACAGTATGATTCTCCCACCATTGCTCTTATTACTTGATAACAGAGTAAAGATAGTTTCAATACTGTGAAAATGTTATGCCCTTAACATATTCAAATCCCTGCCAGTGTTTTCAAAATACACCATATGTCTACCTAATAAAATAGAAATATAGTAATATAGTCCCAATGCAATGAAGATAACACATTTCCAACAGCACACAGCTCGCCTTTCAGTGTGCATACCATTTTTCCCTTTGATTTGGAAAGTCTTGCTTATCTATCTCCTCAGTGTTGAACAAAATCTACCCAAATCCCTGGTTTCTACTTTGTACCACTAAATAGAGGGTTTTGTGTGGAGAGTTTTCTGTGAATCACACAATATAATGCATTAGAGTGGATCTTCTGGTGAAGTTCTGGATTGAAGGCACTGAGAGAGTTATTAGGTGAAAATGTTACTGTGCTGAATAGTCTTATGTCCAATTGATACAAATCCTAGGGTTATCTGAAAGAAGGGATCCTCACTTGAGACAACTCCTCCCTAAGATTTGACTATAAGGCATTTTCTTAATTAGTGATTGATGGGAGAGAGCCCAGTCTATTGTGTGTGGTACTATCCCAGCACTGGTCGTTCTGAATTCTAGAAGAAAGCAAGCTATAAGCATCTGACCACAATGGCCTCTGCATCAGCTTCTGCCTTTAGATTTTTGACCTGTTTGAGTTCCTGCCCTGACTTTCTCTCATGATAAACAGCAATGTGGACATGTAAGCCAAATAAACCCTTCCCTCCTCAACTTGGTTTTTGGCCATGCTGTTTTGTTGCAGCAACAAAAAAAGCTAAGTAATACAGTAACCTTGCATCATGCCTAAGTAACAACTCTAAAAGATAAAGAATTAAGTGAACAACATCTTAAGAATCATGGCTCCAAGATGTATGCTTTGATTTAAATAGCAAACTTGTTATAGGAAAAAAATAATTTTATGGAATTAAAATATTGTATATTTTATTAATTATGATGGAACTAAATTACTGAAGAATATTTTTTACTGAAATTCACTGGTTTTAATTATCTAGAAATATCATGACCTGGTATAATTTATTCCAACAATAACAGCTTATATCTTAATAACTCTTTTTGGTAAAGCATTTACATGTTAACTTTTCTGATTATTAGAGAAGTATAATATGCCAAGTATACACATTTCTGAAAACAAGACACAAATCCCAACACTGCCATTGACTGTTAGAAAGTATTCTTATTCCTGATCAATTAGGACCTTTAACTCCCTTGCCAGTAAAATCCAGATAAAAATTGTGCTCACTACTAAAGGTCACTGTCTGTACTACATTGCTTGTTACATGGTCATTACTTGTAGATAGCGTTCGCTAAGTTTTGCAGTAATCTCCTTGACTCACCCTTCTACAATTTCCAACACGTATATTCAGCTGTTCATAGCATTTGGTACTTCTAACAGCCAATCTTACTGTGTCTAAGGAGACAAGAGAATAAGACTGCAGAGGCATGGCAGTTGAAGTTTGGCCTTCCAAACCCTGAACTGTTGGACTGTACGGAACTCTTTTACTGGCTACTATAATTCTCAAATGCTACTCAATTTATCTGTATCATATTCTGAGGCTTTAGTGGGTATAAAAGAATAAAACATCTAATGCAGATACAACCAGTTAGCAATCACTTTATAATGTTAGCTAATGTCCTATTACAACAAATACTAATTTAGGTCCTTTTAAACCCCTTCTACCTTAATCTTTTAAGTAGGAATCTTTGCATTCTGTTAGGGAAGATTTAGACATCTATTCAATGTGCCTGATGGACTTTAAAATTTTCAGTGTACTCTACTACAAATGTGATAAGGAAGGTCACTAATGAAATTCCTGAAATAAACTGAGTTCAAGTTCATCTGTATTAAATGAAAAACAATTGAGTATATACCAATCTTTGTTGATTAAATGACTGAATAAATGAATGGTGGATGTGTAGATAAGTGAACTAATCAAGATATACTAGATGAAAATAATTCTGGAGAAGAAGAGAGGAAGGACATACTAGCTTACAGAGACCTCTTGCTGATACTCATCTGTGTACACTACAAGGAGAACTAATTTTAAGCAGTTCAGAAACTAAATAGTTTATTGTTCCTCTTGCTAATGTGCTATGATTTCAGGTCCTATAGATCAGAGTCCAGAGACTACAGACTTGATAACATCATGATGAGAATTACTTTAAGCACTGGAATTTTATGCCCCAGTGTAGTTTCTTACACTCTTTTTATTATGAATGTAGAAAAGTAGATTTGACTTTGAAAGTACTTGCTGAGGGGAACGATCACACAGGAAAAAAAGCACAAATTCTAGGAACTGAGCCAGACTCTGATTTCCTCTGTCCCTGGAGTGTTTTATTTAAGGAAACCATTGATTTCTGCCACTACACTAAAGAAACTCCTGTGCAAAGGTGGCCAAGAAATCTGCCTCCAATTCCAGTTTTTAGGACCCTTTCCAATGGAAGATTGCCACATGAGAAGCTTTGCTGGAAGTAGTCTTTTATACTTTAAGCTCAGGTTTTTTTGTGTAAGAAGTTGAAAAGGAAAGAAAACTCTCTGTGATATTTTCCAAGAAGCTTAGAAACTTTGCCTAATTTTCATATTTAGAAGGAAAGCACTCCCATAATCAAATGAAGGTTTTTCCAAAGAACTGTCAACAGCTTACCATTCGCCTGCAGCTTACTGTAGGGCATATTTTTATGAGCTACAACAGTACAATTAAAAGTGTCTAGCGTTATGCCTTGTGATTTGAGGAAAGCTGAAAAATCATTAGTAATTCTTATTAATGAGTAAACACTTTAAAAATGAGTGGAAAAAGAAAACCACTGTTTGTTGTAATGAAACTTCTGAGCTGTCCCAGGGAAATGAAGCATTCTTCTGTAACATGCCTGGACACAGTATTGTTTTCAAAACTGTCTTCAGACTCATACACGCACCTCCAGAGATCAATGTGACACAATAGTGAATGGTAACTGTTCTTGTCAGGTGTATGTAGTTCTGTATCAGGTAAGAGAAAAAGTGAAACACTAATGATATATATTCTTAATAAAAATGGTAAGATATGAGGCTGGAGAGATAGCTTTGAGGTTAAGAGTGGTCAAGTGCTCCTGTTGAAAGACAGAATTCAGATCCAAGAACCTACACATAATGGCTGACAACTGTCAGTAACTCAGGCTTCAGGAGATGTGTCACCATTCTGTATGCCTTAGGTAACTTCTCACATAAGCTCAGACGTAAGTATACATACGTAATAAAAATATAAATGAGCACTTTATATTGTGACAACGAAATTGCAGAGATGCTTTTTTTATGAGCCTCTGGTTATTTCAGGATAATCAGATAAGGCTCAGTTAAAAAGGAAAGGAGAAGCACTGTGACCTTGTGATCTTAGCTCTCTGTAAGAGGATGCATAAGGTCTTTGTCTGCCCTTTCAATAAATTTTCCTGTAATGTCACTTACAAACTCGTTGTGCAGCTTGCATCAATGTGAGAAAATCAGTAACAAGGGTTACTAGCAGACATAAAAGATACTGCAATCTATTTAGTCACAGATTCAGAAAGCTTTCTTTTCAGATGGGATTCTGCTATTCCAATACAGGCTATCGTATTTCTTTTGGTTCCGCATATTTTGTATATTTATTGCGACTTCAGATTGGAATTTTGAAATTTACATTATTTTGACTCGTGCATAAGTGTGTGACCACTTTCAAGGCTGTAAACGTGAGTGCAAATGCCCACAGTGAACACAAGATTCAGATGACCAGGGGGTGAAATAATAGGTAGGTGAGAACTTCACAACATCAATGCTGGGAATTGATCTCAGGTCGTCTGCAAGGGGAGCCTTATTCTTAACTGCCAAGTCATCTGTCTAGTCATCTGTCTGGCCTTCCCTTAGACTTTTAAATGAAACGGAATCATTAATGTGTCTTGAAAACTAAATGGAAAAATAAAGATGCCCCTTCTGAGTATAATTGTATTTGATTGGCAATTACTATTTAAATCTCAAAACACAACTGTACATTTAATATTGTATTTAGAAGTGCCAAATGTGTACTACCACTTTGGGTACTGATTTTAAATGTATCATTAATTTCTTTACATGATGAGTGATGATTTCCTTATCCTATGTGAACTTCGAATGTGCAACCTGATACTTCTGAAAATTAAGTAAACATTTAAAAAGCAGTAACCTTTTCAATGATGCATGGGGATATCATATATTCATATCATTACAATTATAGACTATTTATAGGGTTTTATTATTAATACTTTGATAATTTCAGAAAATACATTATTATTTTTACCTCCCTCCCCCAACTTCACATTGATCTTTGCTAACTCTACCTCCAACCCCAATTTGTGTTCTCAGTATTTTTGAAAGCCTATAAAGTGTAATTTGTGCTGTCTATATGCACTTGGATTTGTGGGAAAACAGTGTATAGCACTTTAAACTATGGACAAACCACCAAACTCTTAAAGAGAACTGATCTGACCTCTTCCAGCAACTATCAGTTGCCCATACCTCCTCCATTCTCCATGCCAGGATTTTTGCCTGGCTTGAGTTTATGAAGGTCACAACTTCTGTGTGTTTGCTCTACTCTGTCAATAAAATACCATTTTTCTTTAGTCATATACAACTTGACTCTGGCATGATTTCTGCCCTGTCTTCCACCATGAGCCTTGACCCTTGGAAAGGGGCAGGCAGAGAGTGATAATAAATGTCTTATTTATGGCTGTGCATTCTTCACTCTCTTTTTCTATTCATGATGAATAGTAGTAAGTCTTTGTGTTGCTCTACTGCATAAAATGTTTCTCTGCTAAGACCAGAGAGGTGCACTAATCCACAGATATAATAAGTCATTGTGAGTGGTTTGATATTATGTTCATTTAGCAAAATAACAAAAGTAAATTCTCCTCTAGTGATTATGATCTGTCTGGCCACAGGTTCTTGGTCTTAATAATCGTGATACAAAGAAACTTCATCTTGTGACCCACGCCTTAAAACCAAGCAGAAAGTAGCTGATTACTCCTAAAACATCCATGCCAATACCATGAGTAGGAATATCTTGCCAGCCAATTGTTATGATAGCTTGCAGGGTTCAAAAGTCTATGACTGATATGAACTTTTCTCTTCTGGAGCTGGACATAGTACTTTCCAGCACTAGTAAAGCTAGCCAGTAGGAGTGAAGCTGCCAAAGCAGTATGAACTTGATGTTGTCAGATTTTCTGACCGAATATATGGCAACTGCAGTAATAGGGTCTTACTGTCATGTTCTGAATTGTAACTGAGAGCACTGACAGTCTGCAATGTTTGAAAGAAAACAATGTTTCATTGGCCTACAAATTCAAAAGAGACATTCCATTCCTGGTACTGGGTTTTAATTTATGGTGGCTAGTATAGGGGGTGATCATTTTGTTGTAGGGAAATCCATCTAAACTCATTTCACATGTGTCTATGTATATATTTTCAGGAAACTTCTACAGTAGTAAGTTTTCATATAGTTTATTTCAAAATGTCTTTAGCATATGCTATTGCTCATTATATATGATCTTCTGACTTTCCCTCCCATTCCTTACCACATTTAACTTTTCCTGACCCATTACTTCCCTTTCTCCATTTCTACGACTTGTTCTATCTCGTCTCCCTTTAATAGCCATTCCTCAAAGGCCATTACCAAATATCTGATGTCTCTGGGCATTCCAACTGAAAAATGTCTAAACACTCATGAAGGATTGCCACAAATGATAGAAAACAAACACCTTTTGTCTTTCTCATCCTGGGTCACATTATTCAGAATCATTGTTTGTTGTCCTATTCATTTAAATTTGTCTTTTATAATTTTGTTTTTCTTAATAGCTGAATAATATGCCCACTGTATAAATGTGTCATATCTTTGTTATTTATTCATTAGTTGATAAACATCAAGGCTGTTGTATTTGCTAACTATTGTGCATGGAGCAACAGTGAACATGGAAGAAGATGTATCTCTAAAATACAATGTAGGGTACTTTTAATATATGTCTGAACAGTACATGTGAGTTATAGGGCACATCTATTTTCAGGGTTTGTATTTTAGAAATTTCCACCCCTATTTTAATCATGCCTGCACCAACTTGCACTCCCGCCACTAGTGAATAAATATTTTTCTCCTTCCTCAACCTGCAAGCGAGCATTTGAAAGTACCTTAGAATCCCAGTGGTGGTGGTGCACACCTTTAATCCCAGAACTTGGGAGCCAGAGGATTTGTGAGTTCAAGGCCAGCCTGGTCTACAGAGTGAATTCCAGGATAGCCAGGGCTACACAGAGAAACCCTGTCTTGGAAAAACCAAAAAAAAAAAATGAAGAAGAAAGAAAGAAAGAAAGAAAGAAAGAAAGAAAGAAAGAAAAGAAAAAAAGTCCCTTAGAGAAAATCTACCCTCCCTTCATGATAAACAAGCATGGAGAATTTAGGAACTCAAGGGGTGTATCTGAGTATAATAAAACCAATATACAACCCCTCACAGCTATATCTTACTAACTAAGAGAAGCTTATAACATTTCTTTTAAAATCAGGAGCTGGATAAGGTTTTCCATTTTGCTGCTCTTGAACCATACATCACGTAAAGATTTAGCTAAAGCAACATCAGTGTCTGTTACTGTAAGATTGATGCTGGTGATGCTATGGAAACCCCAATAATATTGCTGTTTGTGGGAGAAGAAGTACAAGAAGGAGAAATGTCTACTATCAAAGAATCAATAAATAAAGAGAAACAGAAAAAAGAGAGCTGCTTGATATGAGGCAGAAACTAAAATTAGCAAAAATGTATATGCAGGAGAGATGGAGAAATTTAAGAAAGTATATCTTTTTAGGTATGCTGAAGTTGATGAGTAACATGGCCAAGGAGAAGTAGAATGGACCACCGGCATTCAGAGATATTGACTTGATGCCAGGAAATCTTTCTAGAAAGAGATTTGGTGGCCCATCTTTGATGCTCAATGCAGAAGCTGTGCTACACTTTGGTAGGAAGGAAG
Source organism: Montemys delectorum (assembly GCA_019843815.1). Lineage (NCBI taxonomy): Eukaryota > Metazoa > Chordata > Mammalia > Rodentia > Muridae > Montemys > Montemys delectorum. Next base: position 8,503 of record JADRCD010200740.1, read on the forward strand.
AAATTTAGAGTGGGCATAGAAGCTGTATTCCACTACTTTTCTCTAAAATGTAATTTTGTTTGTGGGGTGTTTGGACAGGTCGAGTAATCAAAGTCCAGAAGAGAAGAGGTGACAACAAGCACGTAGCAAACAGAATATCTCTGTATGGCATAGTGAGAGCCACTGCACCAGTACTTATAATTAGCAAAACTTACCTTCTATGCTTCCATGAAATAATCTTTTATGGAGTTGCTGAGCAGGTGTCTCCAGTGGAAAATTGTTTGTCAGTTGTGGTTCTTGGCACCTGAGATATGCCTTAACATCATTTAGAGAAAGCTTCATCTAATTTCACTGGGCATCTATTTCAAGAAAAAGGACTGGGAAATTAGGAAAATCAGGATAAGTAACTGTGGTAGTTTCCTTGAGAAAATAAAACCCAGCTCTGACTGGGATGGCAATGTGTATTCAAGGACTAACTCTGTAATTGACAACTTCTTCATAGTCCTTCAAAAGTAGAGTTTGCCCTGGCTTCTCTCTAAAGAGAAGACTAAATTCTTACATTGATAATATTTTTGATAATAAGTTATAAAAATATAAGTATATTCTAAGATGCCTTGCAAAAGTATTTCCAGGTGTATTAGAGTTTGTACTTTTTTTCTAGTATATCTCAGTTAGGTATACTTTGAATGTTCTTTGATTGGTGATTCAGTCTCTTAGAGCCTCTAGAGTCCAGGTTACTTGACTCTGTTGGTCTTCTTGTGAGTTCCTATCTCCTCCACACTCTCTTCCCTCCTCTGCAATCCTTCCTCTTATTCTTTCACAAGAGTTCCTAAGCTCCATCTACTGTTTGGCTGTGGGTATCTGCATCTGTCTGGAGCCTCTCAGAGGACAGCCATGCTAGACTCCGATCTGCAAGCAAAATAGAGTATCATTAATGGTATCATGGATTGGTGCTTGCCCATGGAATGGGTCTAGCTTGGTCTTCATGGGAGTCTTGAACAACTGGAGTGGGGACTATCCCAAAAGCTGTTGCCTGAATGTGGAATATGTTCTTCTAGCTGGAGTGCCATATCTGGTCTCAGTAGGAGAGGATGGGCCTAGCCTTGAATACTTGATTTGCCAAGGTTGGGGGATATACAGAGTGTCACCACCCACTCAAAGGAGAATGGAAGGGATACAGGGAAGAGATTGTGGAAGCGGGTGACTGGGAGAAGGGTAGTGAGCAGGATGTAAAATGAATAAATTTAAAAAAACCTATACTTTGTAATTTGTAAAAGTAATATTTTTATGAAGACAGTACAATCATGTTTATAAAAAGCTGATTTAGAGTATATTTTATATTTAAATCTAACATGAAAGTAAAAAATTAGTATTTAACTGGAAATTCTGAGTATTTAATATCTAATATTTCTCACTCAACAAAAACATTATACATGCTGTGCTAAAAATTAGATAGCACTGAAAATTCTTAGAAATCTTACCTTAAATTTTAGGAATATATAGACAAGAAAACAAACGATTATACATGTATCAGAGTGACTTTATTATTACTATAAATAAATAACCATAGTCACTAACCTTTGAAAAGTTTGTCCACCACTATCCTTTAGAAGTCTAAAATGATCAAGTGTCATTGACTCTGTTATGTAGAAACAAGAGAATGCTGTTTTAACTCACAAATGCTTCCTGGATATGTTCTACCTTATATCTTCCTTAACTTGATAATTCAGTTCTAGTAAAATCTTACAAGTCTGGAGTTGTTAAACCTCAAGCTACATAAAAATTGAGCTTACCCCAAACAAATGAACATATTTTATTCTTTTTTTTGTTTGTTTGTCTTCCAAATAGATCTTCACCAAGAGTACTTGGACAACATTCTATCTACCAACATTGATGTTCAGGTTAATCAGAACATGCATAAAGGCTCTTGAGAAACTTAAAGCCTATAAACACAAAACTGCTGTCATCTACATTATGTTATAAGACTACCGAACAGACATCTTGTTTATCTCTCATTTACTTAGATTTCAATTTATATATCCTCCTCCAATGTAAGCCAATACAAAGTAATAACCTTAATCAGAGACTACATTTTTAAATGTTCCTGGAGACTTTTGTCCAGTCAAAAATATATAAGGAGTTCTGTTTGTGACCCTCTTTTTATGATCACATGAAGCTAAATTCTGAAACCTGTTCTTTGTTAAAATGGTTCTATTTTGATAGATTATATTCCTGTAGGGTAAGTAAGGTATGGATAGTATTTTTTTTTTACGTTTTCAATGATCACATCTGTAACAAATAATTGTAGTTTTTCTATTATCTGTACCTTTATATACTTTACAAATGTCTTTCTTGTATTTCCCCTCACAGAGGACAAATTTATTTGACATTCTCTCCCCTCTCACAATAGGATAAGTCCATGCCACAGGGCCTTTATCAAGTAAATGACAAGCTGATAAAGGTATCAACTTTAATATACCACTTTATCTTGGCATTCACTTTATCCCTATGCCCAAACCTGCCCTTTGATTTTGTAATTATTATATACCAAGATATATTAAACACCAGTCCTATAAATGTTAGCATAGAAAAACCACATATAAACATTTGTCCACCCTTTCTAAAAATAATTACTGACAGACTTGTCTCTCATTTTATTCTCAAGCTTCTTTGATTCCTTTCCAAGTAACTGGATTTACCTATTTTGGAGACTAAGGCATAGTTTAACTTCATAACATTCCTTTATTTTACTCATGTGTGTTATATGATTATATGTCCTACCAATGGTGACTATACAATATTACATTATTTCAAATATATAGCAATAATAAAACATTTTCATTAACTCATCGTGCTGGTTAGTCTTTGCCAACTGTTCCAAATTCGATCCAAATTAGAAACACCTGAGAAAAATAATTTCAAAGTATTATCTCCACAAAATTAGCAAGTAAGTATGTCTGTGGGGTCATTTTCATGATTACTGGTTGAAAGTGGGATCAGGCAGCACATTGTGGTTAGTGTCATCCCTGAAAAGAATAACCTGAATTGTATAAGAAACCAAACTGTGCAGGCCATGGAGAACAAGTTAGTAAGCAGCACCCTTCTGTGATTTCTCCTTCAAGCTCCTGCCTTGAGTCCTTGCCTGGGCTTCCCTTGATGATAGACTACAACCTCTGAGCCAAATTCACCTTTATTTCTCATGTTGCTTTTGGTCACGCTGTTTATCAAAGCAACTGAGAAGCTAACTAGGGCACACATTATTTATTCATTTACTCTCCCTTGAGACTTTCACATTATATTACATTATGCACTATAATATATATAATATAATGCATATTATTATATGGAAATTCTGAGTATTTAATATCTAATATTTCTCACTCAACAAAATGCATTATATTACAAATAGTATTTCACAGACGATATATGATGAAATTCTCTGAGTTATCTTTCTTAAAGTATACATATATATATATATATGCATATATATACTTAAATGTATGCACATATCTGCTAATATCAAACCAAATATAAATATTTGGAATAGTTTTAACTACTCTTTAAAAGAATATATTCAAAATAAGCTCTTGAGAGAATGATTTGCATTTGTGTAACAATGAATGTGGCTTAACATAAGTGGGAGAGGGTAGGGTGGCAAGCATGGAGAGGAGGGAGGCAATAGGGGTTTGTTCTTGTTGTTTTTGTTTGCTTGTTTGTTTGTTTGTTTGTTTGTTGGAGGGGAAACTGGGAAAGGAGAAATTTACATATAAATAAAGAAAATACCTAATAATAATAAAAAAAGAAGCAGAACCATTCCATCCCTCATTAGTATGTTATGATGCTTCCAGACTTCCATTTAGCATCTTTAAATGGTGTTATCTTCTGTTACAACTGGAGAAGTTTTTGTCTAACAGTCAATTTCCACTTAAAGAATGAACCAAGGTTTATAGGTGCAGCTGTATGCAACTAATAAAACAAGAAGCTAAAATTTAGTAGATCAGCCATAAATTTCCCTTCAGTTTTATTGTCTAACCTTGGCTTATCGAAATGAGCACTCTGTGTGGTTTCTGAGTCTGAATTTGGTAAAACTGATACTCTGTATATACTGGAATTGCAGTGGTGACATACTTAATGATAAGCTACATTTAGAGAAGTAGGTGTTACCAGACAGCTTCTGGTTAATGCAAAGAGGTATGAAAAAAATCCATTTTCATGAAACTTTGCTAACTTATGAATATATTTGGATACATATGTTATGTGTGTGTGCTTGACAGAAGATTTTTTTCAATAACTCTAAGTATATTGTCTTTTTATTTTGTTTTTTGGTTTGTTTGGTTGGTTGGTTTTGTTTTGTTTGGTTTGGTTTGGTATTGGCATAGATAATCTATAACATTCCATAAGTACTGTGCCTGGGAGTACATACACATGGCAGAAATCCATCATCTATAGTCAAATTCCATTATGATTTTCTTCCTCAATATTTCAAATTTCAAAGACGGTTAAAACATCAAAGCTTTGGAGCTCAAGAAATAAGAAATTCTAACAAACACAAGAACCTACTACTACCCAATTAGCTTCTTTGAACAAGTTTCCAGGATGGATCATATATTGAAGATAGTTTCTTGGCTGTAAAATGGAGAAAATAATGATTCTAAAAGAATATGATGTAATAACAGCAATGAAGGATTATGTCTATCTCAGCGCATTCAGGATACTTCAACAGAAATGCACTAAACTGATTAGCGCATAAACAGGCCAGATTTCCCACAATTTTCTAAGCAGAAAAAGAAATCCAAGATCAGAGAACTGGGAGATGTAATGTATAGTGGAATTTAACCCTATTTTCTATATCATCATGTGGGAGAATGGTCCAATTAAAAGAACTACAACAACAACAACAACAACAACAAAAACAAAACTCCATTCGTTATTTTTTAAATACGAAAAAGCCCTCATAATTAATGAATTTCATAAAGCTAACACCTTTTAGCATCCTCACATTTGTGTTTTGAATTTTGACAGACAAGTTTTGGAGAAATCATTCAGACAATGAGGATATAATGTCAGCATTTTAGGAAAATGTTAATACTTTTCACCTAGAACCTATGTGAGCATTTTATTGCTTTACTAAGTCTAGGTGATGAATACTAACAAATTCCAGTGAGTGATACTGACCATATGTCCTTGAACTATATTTTTCTGTTCAAATCATTTTGTTTTGACTTTACTTTGGTAGTTTTCCAGTTGTTTGTCATACTATTAATATTTATGATATATTATATAATGTGATATAATTTAAACCAATTATGTTATCAATCTATCATCCTTTTGCTTTCATCATAACATATAGAATCCACATTTGCAGCATATACTTCATCAAAGTTATCTCAGTCTATCCTACAGACACACAAACATTTGTGTTTATGATATATAAATTATATAATTAGATTAGTTCCATTATTAAAGATTGCCTGTTTAATGATCTTGTGTTGAACAGGAAGATTCAATCAACTATATTGTACAAGTTTTGATCAAAAGGACATAATGCATACAGAAAATAAAATGTCTGCAGATGTTGACAAAATTTTCTGTAAATGCTTACTAAGCACTAATGTATAGTGTAGTTTAACTTTAATAATTCTTTCTTGATTTTTGTATGGTTGGTGTATTCATTGATAAAAGTGTGCAGTTGCAGTTTCTCAGTGTTTTAGTATTGGCACCTCTCTGATCCTTTAGATATGGCAATGTCTGTTAGACATGAGTGCATTCTTGTTTAACTGATTAAGTGATAAGTTTTTATATGTTTTTCTTTTGAATTAAATGTCCTAGCTTGCTTTTGATTTACATTAGTGTGGAAAACTTTTGCACACTGTTTCACATTATTATTAGATTTGACTGGTGAAGTCAGTTTCTTTTAAGCAGATTAAAGACACATTTAAGTGTAAGTGGCTGTTTCATACGTTGGAATGGTGACTGTACTTTATAGTAACCCGTATATATTCCATATAATAGAAAAGAAGAACTTGAAGGTTCCAAATCAAAAACACTCAATAACTGAACTAATGATCTTGATTTTAACAGTTCATCATGTTATGTATCTGTTGTAATACTAAATGATTACTTTAATTAATATATACAAAGATCATATATTAATTCAAATGTTTAATCTTGAATATTGTCTATTTTTCCTTTGGAGAATAGTTTTTATTCTTGGAAAACTTTAGCTGGTGCAATGTGTTTTCATCATATCCACTCACTCCTACTTGTATTCAAGACCTTCAAATGCCAGTCTAATTGGTCCTGCTTATGTGTACAGTTGGATGGCCATATACTGAAGTACAACTGCCAACCAGTGGCAATGACACTAAAGGAGATAAAGTCCCCCTCCCTCCTCAGTCATTAACAAAAAATAGTTCATTCAGCAGTTAGGGCCTCAGAACCTGTAAACTATCATGCTGGAATTTTGAGTGACTTGATTCTCTCCAAGTAATCACTGCTACCATTGAGGGATGCGTGTAACAATACTGTCATGTCCACAATTATTGTTTGAAAAGAATTGTTGCAAAATTCTGTCTGCTGCCTCCTGTTCAGTAAAGTTCCCTGAGCCTTGGATAGTATTGATAAAGATGACCCATTCACTCTCAGTGTTATTTAGCCTTTGCACTTTGACCAGGTAGTTATATGTCTCTGTAATAGTCACTCCTTGCTGCAGAAAGAGGCTTTTCTGAAAAAATTGTGGTGTTTTATAAAAGAAAATGTTATAAAGAAGTTGTCAATGTGTGGTAGATACATTCCTTTTTTTTTTTTTTTTTTTTTTTGGTGTTTGAAATGGTTTTATTTCATAGGCTACAGATTTTTTGTTTGTTTCTATTCTTACCAATTACACATATTAAGGTAGAATAACATTAAATAACTGTTTAGTCCCTATAAAATATATTTCTCAATGCACTCATATATGTGTGTGTATGTGTGTGTATACTTTACAAACTTATTTATCTCTCTAACTCATATATTTTTCTATTCTTTTTTATTAAATATTTTCTTTATTTACATTTCAGATTTTATCCTCTTTCCCCATTTCCCCTCTGAAAACCTCCATATCCCATCTGTCCTCCCCCTGCTCACTAACCCACCCACTCTTGCTTCCCTGTCCTGGCATTCCCCTACATTGGGGCATAGAGCCTTCACAAAACCAAGGACCTCTCCTCTCATTCTTTTGTCTCAGAACTCAGGATGCAGAGACAGATCCCCATGAGTTTGAATCCAGCCTGATCTACATAGTGAGTTTCAGGACAATCAGGACTGTATAGAAAAGCCCTGTCCCAAAAACCAGAAAAATACCTGAACCCAGAAAGTAAATGGAGGAGGAGGCTTCAAACATTTTCTGACCAAAGTTGAATGCAGTATGCAGTTTTTCCATCATGATCATTTAACATTTAGAATAACAATGATGAAGTCCATTCTACAGGCTGTGATCTCTCTTGCCATGAGCTTTTATGATCAGGTTTCCTATACTAACAATGAAATCCCTCCTGTGGAGCTTCTTTCATACTCAACCAGTAGGTGGTTAGTTAATCTCATAGCAATTGCACCACTATTGTATCAGCAGGACATACAGACTCCAGTGCTGAGTAAGACCATGCATATCTTCTCTTTCCTTCCAGCCCATGTAGCACCTTCTGCTATTATGTAAGGTAGCTATCAGGGAAAGAACTTCTTGAACACTTTTGGGTTGATTTCTCTATGTCCTAAATCCAAAGTGATGTATTCAATGTTAGGATCTTACCCACTACTTATGGTAGTCAACAAAGTGTTATAGCAATATCTATATTGTGAGGATATGTCTCTGGTTTTTCTGTGACCAAACAGTCAGAAGTATGTATCACATGTCTGGCCCTGAAATTTTCATCTAATATCCTATATCTTTTGGAAGCAGTTTTGTCTACTCATAAAGAGCATTTTTGTTCAAACACACACACACACACACACACACATACACACACACACACACACACAAAATTTAGCTTACAAAATAATAGATTTCTATAAGGCTAACTTATATATCCTTAGATTTGATTAACCAAGTATCTTCTCCCAATCTCCCTTACCCATTTACACTTTCTTCACTTTAATGTCACCTATATTCTACTATCTCCTCTAATTGATTTTTCTCCTTTCGCTGGAAGATTGGGGGTTTTCATTTAATCTTTCCATGGACCTTCATTTTGTTAAATATTCTGCATGAGCTATTGGAAATATTTTTTTAGTAGATATTTTCTTTATTTACATGAAAATTTCTCCTTTCCCAGTTTCCCATCCAAAAACAAACAAACAAAAACAACAAGAACAAACCCCAGTTGCTTACCCCCTCCCCATGCCTGCCACCCCACCCTCTCCCACTTATTGGCCCAGGCATTCCCCTACACTGGGGTACAAAACCTTAACAAGGCCAAGGTCCTTTACTCCTATAGATGATCGAATTTGCGATCCTCCACTATACACGTGCTGCCAGAACATTCAGTCCCACCATGTATAGTCCTTGGTTGGTGGTTGAGTCCCTGGGAGCTCTGAGGATACTAGTTAGTTCATATTGTTGTTCATCCTAAAGGGCTGCAAACCCTTCAGTTCCATAGATTCTTTCTCTAACTCCTTCATTGGGGACCATGTACTCAGTTCAATGAATGGCTGTGAGCCTCTACATCTGTATTAGTCAGGTATTGTCAGATCCTCTCAGGAGATAGCTATATTTAGGCTGGTTTGTCCTTCCTTCAGTCTCTGCTCCATAGTTAATCTCTGCCACTTCTTCTGTGGGTATTTTGTTCCCCTTTTAAGAAGGAATGAAATGTCTACCTTTTGGTCTTCCTTCTTCTTAAGTTTCTTGTGGATTGTGGGTTGTTCTTCCTGTATTCCAAACTTCTGGGCTAATAACCACTTATCAGAGAATGCATACCATGTGTGTTCTTTTGTGATTGGGTTACCTCACTCAGGATGATACTCTCCAGATCCATCCATTTCCCTAAGAATTTCATAAATTCATTTTTTTTTTAATTTTTGTTTTTGTTTTTTAAAGATTTATTTATTTATTTATTTATTTATTTATTTATTATAAATGAGTACACTGTAGTTGTCTTCAGACACACCAGAAGAGGGCATCAGATTTCATTATGAGTGGTTGTGTGCTCTTACCCGCTGAACCATCTCACCAGCCCAAATTCATTGTTTTTAATAGCTGAGTAGTATGCCATTGTGTAGATGTACCACAGTTTCTGTATTCATTCCTCTGTTGAGGGACATCTGGGTTGTTTCCAGTTTCTGGCTATTATAAATAAGGCTGCTATGAACATGGTGGAGCATGTGGCCTTATTACATGTTGGAGTATCTTCTGGGTATATGCCCAGGAGTGGTATAGCTGGGTCCTCTAGTAGAACTATGTCCAATTTCCAGAGGAACCGCCACACTGATTTCCAGAGTGGTTGTACCAGTTTGCAATACCACCAGCAGTGAAGTAGTGTTCCTCTTTCTCCACAACCTCTCCAGGTGACAGGACCTGCTGTCACCTGAGTCTTTTATCCTAGCCAATCTGACTTGTGTGAGGTGGAATTTCAGAGTTGTTTTGATTTGCATTTTCCTGATGACTAAGGATGTTGATCATTTCTTTAGGTGCTTCTCAGCCATTTGATGTTCATCGGTAGAGAATTCTTTGTTTAGCTCTGTATCCCATTTTTTAATAGGGTTATTTGGTTCTCTGGAGACTAACTTCTTGAGTTCTTTGTACACATTGGATATTAGCCCTGTATCAGATATATGGTTGGTAAAGATCTTTTCCCAATTTGGTGGTTGCCCTTTGTCCTATTGACAGTGTCTTTTGCCTTACAGAAGCTTTGCAACTTTATGAGGGCGCATTTGTCAATTCTTGATCTTAAAGCATAAGCTATTGGCATTCTCTTCAGGAAATTTTCCCCTGTGCCTATTTGCTCGAGGTTCTTCTCCACTTTATTTTCTATTAGTTTCAATGTATCTGGTTTGATGTGGAAGTCCCTGATCCACTTGGACTTGAGCTTTGTACAAGGCGAAAGGAATGGGTCGATTTGCATTTTTGTACATGTTGACCACCAGTTGAGCCAGCACCATCTGTTGAAAATGCTGTCTTTTTTTCCACTGTATGGTAAAACTCCTTTGTCAAAGATCAGGTGACCATAGGTTAATGGGTTCATTTCTGGGTCTTCAATTCTGTTCCATTGTTCTACCTGCTTGACACTGTACCAATAACATGCAGTTTTTATCACAATTGATCTGTACTACAGCTTAAGGTTTGGGATTGTGATTCCACCAGAGGTTCCTTTATTGTTGAGAATAGTTTTGGCTATCCTGGATCTTTTGTTATTCCAGATGAATTTGCAAATTTCTCTTTCTAAGTCTGTGAAGAATTGAGTTGGAATTTTGATGGGGATTGCATTGAATCTGTAGATTGCCTTCGGTAAGATGGCCATTTTTACTATATTAATCCTGCCAATCTATGAGCATGGGAG
>JADRCD010200741.1:0-12169 GCA_019843815.1 Montemys delectorum
TCAGCTTTATAGTTTTTAATATACAGCTATTGTAAAAGCAATTAGAAAGTTCAGAAAATCAATTAGTAATGAAAATAGCTTATAATTCCATTTTCTGATAAAGTAACTAATGATATTTCAGTGTTTTAAAAAGCCTAAATGATTAAATAACTATTCCAATATCATGATGTCTATATTTATTAAAATGTGACTGAGATTGGACTAAGTTATTGACATATAAAACCACTCATGAGGATTATGACATTTCGTGCCTTGTTAAAATTTATAGGCAATCAATGAAAATGATTTCCATTTTCAAACAAGAAAGAGGTTACTTTCAACCCTGGGTTATATAACTAACATATTTGTGTTAAAGTCAAAGCTAAAATGTTATCAGGTAGCCTTCTCTCTGTTAGTGTCTCCCTTCTCAGTTGCGCTTGGTGAGTAGAAGAGTTGCTGGACCTTGGTCATGCTGCATACTTAGGGTAATGTTTTCCCAATTAGATTACCAAGTGAATTACTGTGCTATAGTCATTTGAGAACCTCAGAAATATCACAATAGCCTAGAATTTCCAACCATCAAGTATAATGGTGTTTTGAGGTAGGCATCCTATTGTTTAGGAGGTACAGAATGCTATAGGATGTTCCTTCACATCGCTGTTCTCTACTCAGGATGTATCAGTGGTAACTCATCCAGTTGTGTAAATAGAAATTGCTTTAAATATCACCACATATACACTGGGATATAAAAATCACCTTGATATTGAATCATTTCCCAGAATCTCTTTAGTAATGATATAAGAGGATGGAAAATGTCTCAGTATGTTTAAACTGACCATCATGCACTATACATCTGAGAACCCCTGCAGCATTGCCTAGCTTTATTCAAATGCAGAACCACGATTCTCCTCTGCGCTTGTTGGCATTGTTTAAGTGCCTCAAATCACAGGTACAGCAGTTTGTACCTTAGCGTCTTTTACCCATGAAGCTCAGAGTAGTTATGACCATCAATGTTTCCATATGTCTGTTATGTGGTTTTCCATGAATTAACCCCCCATTCATGAGGAGGTATTCTTGTAATTGCCAAACGTTTATTAGTAGATTTAGAAATACCTAAGAGGCACACCCATGGTTTTGTCTGTGAGGTTGATTCCAGAGAGGATTAATTCAGGAGGGAATATCCATTTTGAACTAGAGACTGGGTGCCAGATACAATATTTCCATATTTCGTAATTGTGCATTCAACAAGACGAGCTGCCTCGTGGTGCAGTGGTAGCAACTAGGACCACACTGGATGCCGTACCTTTCCCAGCCATGTTGGACTAGATAAGACAACATAAAACCATTTCTCTTTAATTTTCTTTTATCATACATTTTGTCACAGTAGAAAAACAAATAATCCAGAAATTGCTACCAAGGAGTAGGGCTTTTGCTGTGATAACCCTGATCATATCTTTCTTAGGTCTTTATAAGTGGTATGTAGGAATAGCATGCCAGAATCTATAGTCATGTTATAGAAAAGCCATCCAGTGATATCGGCAGAATTTAATGGGCCATACTGGTGGGAGTTCCAAAGATCAAAATACCCATAGGAATGTGGATAGTAAAGAGGATGCTCACAGTATTTCACAGCAGAACAAAGACTATATCAGGTATTGGGCCAGAGACCATTACTGTTATATTCTTCAAATAGTTTAAGTGCATGACTCCCTAGTCCTGAATGTTTGAGGGAGACTGGGTTCAAATATAAAAGACTAACTTGTTTGTTGGGAGAAATTTCAAGAGAGTGTACCATTAGGCTGTGTAATATTTACTCGTCCCTTTTGTCCAGATTTACAGTGAGAAAGAACGGCAAGAAGAGCAAACAGGTTTTAAAAACGAAGGCAATGGAGGTACAGAGAATGTAGATACAGTTGATAAAGAGATTAACACAACTGAGGGGAAAATACTATGTCATGAGAATATGTGGCAGCATATCGCCTCAGGATACCAAGGAAGAGCCTAGGATAGCTTCAACCCTGGATTCCTCACATGAGGACAGGAGAAGTTGGCCCCCTCCCCTTTTCCAACCTGAAGCCATAAATTCTGCTGCCCAGCTTCACTTTCATCTTATAAGCCACGCCCCCAACCAACAGTCCCTGAGTATGCAAACGAAACATCTTTCACCACTCCTGTTCTAACCAGTGGAACACAGCCACACAAACTTTCCCCCAGAAACTCTGGCCACCTCCCCAGAGGCATAAATACTCCTCTCTCCAATATCCAAACCAGCTTTCAGAAGCTCTTCCTAGAAGTATGTTCTCAGTCTCACCCTCATCCCTGACTAAGATACTGCCTTCACCCACCCATCCCAGCTATGCTTCCTCCAGTCCAGCCTGGTGTACAACCAGCATGGCTATCCTGAGGGAGAAGCAGACATGTGCAGGGAAATGTAGGTCAAAATTGAGCACAATTATCCTCAAGGAAAGACCCTACCAAACAAAAGCCCTGGCTTCTAAAAATACAACCCCGCTGGAAACAGAAAGACGAACTTGAACATGCATTCCTTACCCCAAAATGTCTCAGAGGAAGTGTTTTCTTAGAGCCAGTCAGGTGCCAAGAAGTCACTAAAATTGTGGTAGGAGCAGGAAGACAGAGTTTCTGTTTGGAAACAGAGTTGGAGAGTCATCCATCTGTTCTGGTTATGCATTCATAAAATGTAAAAACTGAGGAAGGTGCAAGTATGTTTCTGGAAAGGTGCTCATTTTGGGCAGTGTGCTGAAGTATCAGATCTTCAAGCAGGTCATGAGACCTGCATGAAGATATGCCCACATAGGACATTTCAGCAGCGCTCCTAGGATGTTAGAGGTTGAGAGACTAAGTGTTATGGAGTGACTTGAAATATTCACCTTCTTTGACACCGTGTCTGAATTTGGTGTGTCTCTTAGGGCATTTACACGCGTTTAATGGTGGAATGAAAACCACCTCGAATATGGATGAAGCTATCTCATGAGCTAGTCTCATCATGTATAAACAGGAAAATGGAGAAAACCAAATCAACATAAGCATTGTTTTCTGTTTCTTGATTAGATACAATATGGCCAGCTGCCTCCTGCACCTGCTGCTATAGCTAAAGTGTTTCTCATCTTTGCAGTTTCTAGCCACAATGGACTATACTTTTAACCTGTGAGCCAAAATAGATCTTTCCTTCTTATGACAGCAATGGATAAGTATTAACTAACTCACAAAGTGCATGTGACCCTAATGGGTCTAAGAACTGTGTCTTGAGTCCTCAGAACTTCCTCTTCTTGCTGATTCTCTTCTTCACCACAAGGTACTTGACTGAATCTCCAGCATCTCCCCTAGTGAGGAATTTCTGGCTGAACTTCTGTTGTGTGTCCTCAGATCTTTTAACTAATATATCTTAACACTTAGGAACTTGGATTGTAAAAATGGGAGTGGGATGTGGCAAGATTTTTTTTTTCAAAAAATATGAATGTTGCAAATATCTCTATATAACAGAGGGAACTCTTATTTTATCTGTTCCTTTGTGATTATAAATATGAGAAATGATTTTGACTTATTCTTACCCACTGGACTCACATTTTACACATCCAACCATAAGGGTGCCTGTAGCAAAGGGCCAGAGGCTTAAAAACCCAGAGGCACCTTTTTCCTTCTGACTGTTATGATTATTATTCTTGGCTGGAATTTTAGCTAACTATGACCTTGCCAACAAGATTTAACTCATTTTAACCTTTCTAAAATTACAAGCTCCCATTGCCAAGACTACTTTAATTTTAGTATTCAATAATTCTATTGGATGATTTTGGATACAAGGTTCAGGAGAACCATGAGTTCAAGGGCAGTCTTGACTGCACAGAAATATTATATCTGAACAAAAAATATATTTCCCATTGTAATTTATGGAATTTGTAGGATGGTCAACATCTAGGTATTATTGTTTATCTACACAATTGTCTCTTTTATATACCTATACTCTATAAATTCTACATGCACATGCAAAAATTTGATGAAGGTGAACAATAAGAATTGTATTATATGCCTAATGTGAACAAAATGCTTCAGGGGTAAGACCATTGAACCAACATCATATTATCATGAGAACTATTGTATTAATTATGGTGGATGCCAAATTACTAGGTAACAAGAGAGATGATACAACATTATATGCTAAGCAGTGAGGAAAATGAAATACTGAAGTAAATCCAGTGTTACAGGAAAAAGTGTGAAATCTCATAATGGCTTCAGGTTTGCTATTTTTGTCCAAGCCTCTAACAGACAATGTCTATTATTCAGTGTTGGCTTTATAATCTTCTCCTATTCATTTGTTTCACAGAGAAAGCTCTTCCCTTTTCAGATGCAACAGTGTCACCACTGGTATGGCCTGTGGTCACATTGTCACAAGTGAAAACTAAATTTATTTGTTAGCATTATCTCAATTTTTTGTTTTGATCATTTGGAGGGTTATGTCTATTTATTCAGGTGAAACATAACATCCTGTGACTGCAATATGTGTATGCTACAAATTTTGGGTGGAGTTGTGATAAGGAACTTGGTAGAATGAAATTGATAGCATGGATGAGTGGCTCTTACTGGCCTGCGTAAGAGGCACTTGTTGACCTGGATAAGTGGCTCTTCTTCATAGATAAGGAAGTACAGGAGATTAGTCAAATGTTCATTAATGCTATTTCAGATTTCTTTCCCAAATTTTGAATCTTCCCCATATAAGTTAGCATTAAACATCCTGTATCTACACACAACGTACATGAATGCCAAGTATTTTTTTATTAAAGTGCTGTTATGTGATTTGTGTGTATGTGTTGGGTGAATGCCAGAGTATTGACTTAAGGTATGTTACGGACTGAAGGGGAAGAACTGTCTCAAGTGGAATTGTCCCAGAGGAGGAGAAATAAAGTAGCATTTGACTGTAAGTAGTATCATAAATCATATCTGAAACCACGGAAAGGAACACATAAATGAACCAGGGAAGGCAAGCAAGCTGGGTTTGTGCTGGTTCTTTGATAAGTTGAAATAAAAGCCATGATTACATGTGTAAGTATATGATTAGGTAGAAATATATCTGTAAAGAATTGCAGTCACATTGCTGTAGGGTCTGATGTTTAGTATGGAGAGAAAATAGGAAGTAAATTTTTGTAGATATACCTTATCTTACTAAGAAAATGTGCTTAGGACCATGGAGTATCCTTAACCCATAATAAACCATCAAAAGAATGTGATAGATACATTATCACCACTGTTTCACAGTTGTTTCCTGTGAGCTATCCATAGAATGGGCATGGTACAAATATGATATGGATTTAAAAACAGAGCAGTTTGGGTTCACTTTCAGTTACTTCTCTGCAAGAGATCTGGCAGTTTTATTCTTACAACACCACAGAAGCTAATGCAAAATGTACTAACAGGTGCATTTTTGGCACAATGATTGGGTTTGCTTCAGCTTGCTAGGGACTTCTAGATCTTTAGTGAGCCTACCTTAAGTTTGTCTTGTTTTGCAGATTATAACACAAAGAAACGTATCAACTAGATGCCATGGAAAAAGTACATGGAGATTGCTCCAATGAGCATCAAATATTTGGCATTAACTATTTGGCATCATACTGCCTCGTCCCATGCTCAGTCTGAGACAGCCCAGGAAGACAACCAGAAGAGTTTGCAACAGGAGGCCACTAGCACATAAGAGAGTAAGTTACAGAAAGATATAGGCAGAGAACGAGCAAAGGCCAGTATAATAAGTTAAGCAGAAAAAGAAAAAAAAAATCTGAATGCTAATTATTTCTTTTCAGTGTCTGTAGGTTTCCCAGGATACAGGGGGGAGCCAAGTAGCATTTTCTCTGTGTTTATGATTTCCCTCTGAGACTATCAATGCTTTAGGCAAATGTATTTATGTGAAGAATATTTTTTTCCATGTCTGAGCCTGTAATAAATGTCAACTATTTTTTTGGCACCTGCAGGTAGTACTGCAGACACACCATTACTGAAATTGAAATTATATATTTAAGGAAGCTCGACCATGTTATTTCAAGGAACACATTCTGATATCTCTGGACACTCAATAAATTCTCTCTACCTCTTTGGCTCTGGGTTTCTGTCTAGAAGACAAGAATGGAGTTGTGTGTTTGAACGTTTCCTCTGAAAATTTAGAAGAAATAAATGTTAAAAATACTTCTAGCATTAATTCCCTTCAAATCTGGCATTCTCTCTAACCCTTCCTAAAGCCAGACATTCAATATACAAAATTTAAAGTCTTTAAGATCTCCTTAGTGGAACCTCTGAGCCATTTAATAAATAGCCCTTACATTTGCATAGGAATCATAGGCTCCTGGAGCAGAAAGTAAGCTCAAGCAAAAATCACAGAAGATGCTTCATTTTATAGGTGAGAAAAATGAGAGTCAGGAAGAGAAAGTGATTTCCTTCAAGCCATGCATGCAGTTTGTGGCAGAGATCACAGCAGATTTGCAAGTGCTGAAACCTGCTCTAGTATTTTGGTAGTGCTTAACAGCTGCAAGTTTAATCATAATGAAATGATAATATATAAAATTTACTATATGTTACATTCTGATTTTAAGCCTTTGTCTATTGTCTCAGGAAGGAAACCGTTAATGAGATGACAGGTTGCTTAGGAAGCAAACTAGTAGCACGATTAAGAGCAGGGGTCACTGGGATCGGATTATGTGTTCAAATTCCAACTTCATTGTGCATTATCTCTATTGTCTTGAGGAATAGTCCAGCAACTCCTTTCTTCCTTGATAAGAAATAGCAGTTTTATGTGTCAGTATTGCTGAAGGGATTGCATGGAATTAATTACTCAGACAGAATGGGGGTGAGACTCGTGGAAGTCTACAAATAAGAAAATCTCAGGGACTCATGCCAAAAGTTTACAATCAATTGCTTTTATCAAGGACTTAGCACAGACACATCAGACCGGTTGCCTTTGACTGGTAAATTCTTCTCTCAGTCCCTATTCTTTTTGTGATTATCACGGGGTACCAAGGGACTGGGTTTTTGATTGCATTGACTGCAAAGACTTTGAACATCTTTGTTTTGTGTGATAATGATCACTCATACTAATCGTAACAGCTTCCTGTTGTTGTGATTTGAGTTTCCATGTTCATGTCCACAGGGGAAAGTGATTCAATAACAGATAGGAACATCTCTGGACAACAAGAGGATTATTCTTTCTTTGTATGATGATGATATGGTACTGCACACGTGGGCGTTTGTATTGTTATGTATTGTCACTCTCCTCGTGCCTCTTGTGTTTGACTGCTGCTAATACGGTTGGATCCCCGAGAGTCATCTTCAACTATGTTCTTTCTCACAAGACACTTAAACAGTATTAGATTCATGTTAGTTTTACACTGCTATTTTCACCTTGAAAAAAAAAAAACAAAAAATACTAATTTGCCACTTATACTTAGTATCGCTTGAAGGGAAACTATTTATCCTTTTAGGTCATTTTGGTAGCCACTATTTTCGTGTCCTTGGTGGCTGCAAATGGGTGGTTTTGATAATATGACAGTGAAGGCACAAATTGAGTGCCTACATTTCTACATATTGAGGTAGAAAGACACATGGAAGAATGAAGGATAGATGACTTAGAGATATTTATTGACATAGAATAAATCTGAATCCCTGTTTGAGTAAATGGTTAATGAAATATTTATATTCCAATGATATATTTGAAACTTTGCTAGTCTTTGCAAATAACACACTTAAATAGATGGTGACATTTTGTCACCAGAGTCAAGAGAAGAATGGTTCATGTTACTACTGTTTTGACATGATTCTGAATAGAGAGGATATGTGAACAGCCTTCACAAAATTAGTTCAGAGGATCAAGAGATGATAAGTACATGTGGCAAGTATATCATATTGCTCCAATGATCTATAGTATATTTGAGAAGGTATCTTAATTGCTGTTAAATATTACAGTAAAGGTTAGTTCAATGAGCATTTTAATATCATGGCAAGGTACTCTTATTTATAATGATAAGTATAACAGAAAAAAATGGATCATTTTACATGTGGTCAAGGAATGATTTTTAGACTTTGAACCATTGACTGAATTCTTACTAGCAGAGGAAGTTGAATGATGCATTTTGGAGAAAGGTAATTCTGAAAAACTGTAGTACAAAAACTGTTTTTAAGTAATTTCCAAGACCATTGGTGCACTACAGAATCAAAGGACATATGGAATGCCTAAGTCCTCTTTGCCTGTTGGAACAAGTGCTACTAAGAACTGGGGGTCTTAAGACCAGTAATTAATGAGAAAATATTAATAAAAGCTCTGAGAACTAGCAAGATGGCAAAAAGACTGGAAGTGCTTATGTCTAAGGACTGAATTATGTCACCAAATCCTACAATGTGGTAGGAGTCAATCAATACCCGAGAGTTATCCTTTCACCTCTACATTCACACAAAGGCAGGTATGCATCTGTGCACATGCATGCACATACATTCATGAATATGGTAAATAACATTTTATAAAAGTAAACTAATAAAGAGCTATAAACATTGAAAAGAGTAGACACTTGTTTAGTCAGCAAATAAAGGAATAGCAAACTTAAGCCTATCTGGGATAAGTGTGATATGTGTATATCCTTGTTACTATACATCCTGTTCTCCTGTGTGCCCCATGTTTCAGTATCAGTAGTGAATGTGCTAACAAATATGGTTGCATTCTTCCACCTAAAACTCACTGTAAGTTGAAACTTTTTTTTTTCTGTTGCAAGGCATACTTTGAAGCTACCAAAGGGTACTTACCTTGTATTTCTTGTACCTTCCATAAGGAATCTCTTATGACTGGGGTATAGGAGATGAAAAGGATAATATTAGGCTTGAACTAGAAAATTCTGTAGGTTTTCAGAAACATTGAGCCTAGGTGTCTACCAGAGTAAAAGTACTCTGGTATACCTTTCTCTACTTACATCTCACTCTCTCCATTCTGACATTTATTTTCTGCATCTTCTTCCAAGTTCAGTGTTATAGTGTCCCCTAGGTATAACAGTGATCACCCATGAGTGCTTGCGAGAGAATGTCTGATGTCTGTTAATGTTACCACAGAGAAGGAGAGAAGGAGAGGGTTATTGGATTCTCACATGAGATTACTACCATTTATTCTCGCCATTCTCTTTTTTTTGTTTTTGTTTTGTTTTTGTTTTTTGAGACAGGGTTTCTCTGTGTATCCCTGGGTGTCCTGGAACTCACTCTGTAGATGAGGCTGTCCTCGAACTCAGAAATCCACCTGTCTTTGCCTCACATGTGCTAGGATTAAAGGCATGTGCCACCACTGCATGACTACTCTTGCCATTCTTGATCATGTGTATGTAAGTTTCCACTAATTGCACTGAATCCATTATCTTCAGAGATGCCTGAATATTCATAACACATAAAAGAGGAATGGAAGTGAACTCCATCTATGCAGCTGGATGAAGTCTGCATCCATATTGGCATGAGACTTTCTCCTGGTGTAACTCTTGGGGGTAACCTACAGTCCTGTAAATAAACTCTCACTCATGAGCCCAATAAACTCATTGGCTTCCTAGATTAGACTTCAGTAGAACTGTAGGTTTTTAGAGCTTGCTAAGGAGGAGTTGAATATTTGTTTCCATATCCCCAGGGAGAGCAGATTTGAAACATAAAGGTGCTTTCAAAACCTTATCTATGGCTTTGTGTTATGATTATAAAAGGATTTGAAAGTACTGGGTAACTTTGAGAAATGGGCAAAGTAATTCTGGTTATACTATGTATACTTTATGCCATAGTACTTAAGGAAATAATTGGGTACTGAGACCTTAGGAAGCAATGGTGCTACAGGCATACATAGAAACAAGAATGTGAAAGCTCTATATTGTTTATTCATTGTTCAATTGCAAGAAGGTTTTATTATTTATTAGGGATGTGCTTTTCTATATTTTAAAATAAAAAGCTATCTTTTAGACGATAAAAACAGTATAAAATTTGAATCCAATACTAATTATTATTGGACTGGAGTTATTTTGCTCTATATTTTCTAATTAATGACCATTAATTGTACAAGGGAACTTCATTAGGGTATTTCCATATGTGCATATAATTAATTTTCAACTATGAAGTATTGCTAAAACTAGAAGACCCAATGCACCAAATGGTAAAATTGAGACTTTTAAAGGAACATCCTCATGCCTCAAACTGAAAGATGAATGTAGAAAGATTCAGAGACACTAGAGTCAAGAGATCTCTAGAATTCTAAACAAAACAAATACTATGTTCCTTTTATTTCTCTTTATTTTTCTATGGTCTTTGGAAAACCAATCAATTTTCCACTGACCAAAATAAAAGCTGTTGCCTGTGTACAAATTCAATGTGTACACCCTTATAGTTCTCTTAAAAAGCACCATTGATTCTTTTTTTATTTTATATACAGCAGACTTTTCCCCTCACATTATATGTCCTTATTACAGTTTCCAGTTCTTCTATTCCTCTTAGTTCTTCACCACCTCCTCCCCTGCCATCTTGATCCACTCCCATTCTGTCTCTTCCGAGAAATCAAACAGCCTTCTAAGGATTATAATAATATAATGTAATATAATATAAAATAATATGATTTAAAGAATCACTACACCAGAATGGAAACATAATAAAAGGAAAAGGGACCGAGTGAGAAAAGACATAAGAAACAGAGATAGAGACAGAAAATATGCTCACAGATAATGTGAGATTTCTACTCAGGAATCTCACAAAAACACTAAGCTAGAAGCTATAACAGATAAGCAAAAGACCTGAGAATAAAAAAACAGAAAGATATAAAATACATACAAAAATAAGTAGAATTTTTTGAAAAATAAAAAGGAAAGATTTGACATGATATTATTAGAAAAGTAACCTCTGAATACTCAGTTGAAGAATTTGTTTTCTGTTGGTCTGGCCATTAATCCTGTCCTTGAGGAGGTTTTGATACATTTAGCAATTCTTTGATTATTCAGAAATTTTTAGCTTTGGGTATTTGTCTCTCTGTGTGGGTTCTCTATATGAAGCTGAGAATTGTCCTATTAAAATCTATGGAGAATTGTGTTGGATTTCAGATAGGGATTTTATTGAATAGTAGATAGTATTATTATTTAATTTTACTTTACTTATTTTATTTTTGTCAGGATGATCATTTGATATTTTATGGATCCATGTGTATGTGAGATCTTTCTATCTTCTGACATCCTCTTTACTTTCTTTCTTCAAAGACTTGAAGTTTTTATCATATAACTCTTTCACTTGCTTGGTTAGAGTTACCCCAAAATACTTTATATTATTTCAGGTTATTGTAAAAGGTTTGGTTTTCCTATTTTCTTTCTCAGCTCATTTATCTTTGTATATATAGTAAAACTACTGATTTTTTTTCTTGAGTATCTTTTGTATTTTGTATTTACTACTTTGTTGAAAGTGTTAATCAACTATAGGAGTTTCCCCATGGAATTTTTAGGGTCAGTTATGTCTATTACTATATCATCTCCAGATAAAGATAATTTAATTCTTCTTTTACAATTTGTATCTGCTTGTTTTCATTTTCTTTTTTTATAATTTTCTTTTTTAAAAATTTTTATTGCATTATGATGAGAAAAGTTACATGATTTAAATTTATTTGAATTTGTTAACATTTAAAAACATATTTTGCACCTAAAGAAATGCTCAACATCCTTAGTCATCAGGGAAATGCAAATCAAAATAACTCTGAGATTCCACCTCACACCAGTCAGTTTAGCTAGGATAAAAAACTCAGGTGACAGCAGATGCTGGAGAGGTTGTGGAGAAAGAGGAACACTACTTCATTGCTGCTGGGATTGCAAGCTGGTACAACCACTCTGGAAATCAGTTTGGTGGTTCCTCCAGAAATTGGACATAGTTCTACCAGATATATACCACTTCTGGGCATATATCCAGAAGATGCTCCAACATGTAATAAGGACACATGCTCCACCATGTTCATAGCAGCCTTATTTATAATAGCCAGAAACTGGAAACAACCCAGATGTCCCTCAACAGAGGATTGGATACAGAAATTGTGGTACATCTACACAATGGAGTACTACTCAGCTATTAAAAACAATGAATTTATGAAATTCTTAGGGAAATGGATGGATCTGGAGAATATCATCCTGAGTGAGGTAACCCAATCACAAAAGAACACACATGG
>JADRCD010200742.1:4691-14744 GCA_019843815.1 Montemys delectorum
TTTATTTATTTATTTATTTATTTATTTATTTATTTATTTATTTATTTGTTGGACCTCTATAATCCTGCCTTTGTAGCTTTTTCTCTCAGGGAGGTTTCTATTGAGGTTTCTTTCTGGGAGAAAATGTCCCTAATAAAATGCCTAATGCAAGACTACACTTTGAAGGAGTTTAGAAAGCTCTTTGGCTTTAAAAAGAACAAACAAAAACAAAAGCAGGAAACAAGCAGACCGATGGTTCCTAAAAGTCTACCCTCACTGCTTACAAAGTATTTCCTTGGATTTTTTTTTTTTCTTTCCCCTCAGTATCTCAGTTATTCACTGTGATTCCAGATCTTCCCCCAACCTCCGCTGGCCAATATCCTTGAGCTAAAAAAAAAAATGTTCCCTAGTTTCATTGAAATCCTGCTAGTCAGTCATCACATGGGTATTCACATGTGGATTCCATCTATGGTGTTGAATCACTTCTGAAGAGCCCACAGCTGAGATGGAGCTCATTCATGAAGTGAAGCCTGTATTCCTTATCCCTGTTTATTATAGGGGGCCAACTGAGTACAGACAGGAGCGGTAACTGGATACTGTCTACCAGGGAATGGCTGGTTAGATTATGAAGAGTCTTAAGGTGTCTCTGTTCTCATTTTAGGCATCTGCTTCAGTTTAAGGCATTTACTATTTGATGATACAGGTTTTTAAATAAATCCTTGAGGCCAGGCCCAGAGAAGACGGCAGCCTTTATTCAGTTACACCCATCAAGGGAGGTGGAAGTATGGAGTATATTTGGCTCTCAAAGGATCTGTGTGTTGTGTAGGGAACTCTTCTCCAGGGCACCCAGGCGTTACCCATGGTCTTCTGGATGAGGTCACAGTGGGATGGTTTAAATGGAAAAGACAGAATGACAAAAGGTGGCCAGTCATGGAGATTGTCCATGAAACACTGTGTATGAGTTTAACATGTAAAATTCCAAGGAGAAGAAGACCACTCTGTGTGAGCGCTCTGCACCGTGAACTCTTATCACTGCTTGTGTGGATGGAGCCAAAGGTTTGGGGAAAGTGTGACATTTCCTAAGCCAATCTCAAACCTACACTTCCGTAGGCTCCCTGAGTAATCACTTGATGGCTCTCTCTGATAAAAGGAAATCTGAGACTAATCCTGTGAAGGAAATATTTGCAAACATCTTTGAAGCTGGAAGAAGATCCTTTGGTTCAATTGGAATTCTCTCCAGCTGTGCCCATCACCCTTATGTATGTCTAGCATATACTGCAAGCATATACCACACACACACACACACACACACACACACACGACAAATAAGCACTTCTAGATAATATTCGTCAGCTTTCTGTTTACTCCTTAGTTATAGCTTAACAATAGACTTTAGTTGAATTAAGTAATTTTAGGTAACAATTGTAAAATTAAAGATTCAGACAACTTTTCTTTTGAGAATTTTGTTTCTTGAAACTTTGGTTGAAGAATGCAGGTTATTCCTGAAAAATAAAATGAGGGCTAAACAGCCCACAGTATCACCCATCTACCAAAAACATAGTCCTCCTTCCCTTTACCAATTCCATTTATAGTTCTTTTGTATATAACTTGAAAAACTACAAGGATGGCTCATGAGCATGCCATATGTTAAGTACAGTTATAGATGACATGTAATTTTATGCTTATTTCTTCAGTTGCTCTGCCCTTAACACCAATACATGTAATAGCATAGATGACCCTTGCTCCACTCTACAGAGCAGCAGATATGTTAGCAATCTATCTATCTATCCAAATGCCTACCTACCTATCACCTGTCTGTCTAGATAGAGATATAAGCAGAGATAGTAGTGACCTATTAAATGCCATACAGCAACACTGCTAGGGTTTGATTGACCATTACTGCGTTCTAAAGCCCCCTTTTCATTCATACTATTTGACACCATGTTTTTTAGTTACCTTTAGAGACTATTTTTCTCTTTTGTCAAAATAAGTATAAGAAGTACAGTCATTTATAGTGTCCAATAGATTCATAAATAGCTACAACTGACACATTTCACTGTGGAAAGATGGCAGTTTGTGCTAGCGTGAGCTCCATTTTTAGTGTCCCTCTTACCCGTCTTTGGGTAGGCTCAGCATGGGGTGGGATGGGGGGACTCATTTGGCTTGATGTGAATCTTACTTACTCGTTTGCTTCATTTAAAAAAGTATTTATTTTTATTTCTGTGTAAGTATGTGCACTTGAGTGTAAGAGTCCATTGAGGCCTAAAGAGGACATCAGTAAAGAGGACATCAGCTTGGCATAGGTGCTCAGAACTATAATTGTGTCCTCTAGAAGACCAAGGCATGATCTTAACAACTGATCTGTCTTTCTAAGCCCCAATTTTTAATATTTTATAGTAGTTTACTGAAATAAAATATAAAAGTATGAGTATGAATCTTTTCTTTAAAAAATATAGCTGCAGAGGGGCTGGAATGTAGGTTGAAGAGAAAGGTGCTTTGAATCCCTACCCAGTCCCAGAATTTATGTTGTGGCCAGCACAACTTAACTTATCTGGGGAACAGATATATGGCTGATGAATGAGTTATATTTTAGGCTTAAACTAAATTTATTTTCCCTTCCTAATGCTCCTATATCTACTCAGTTACTCACTTTTTATTTCATATTCTTTTTTATTTTGATGAAATGTGCCACATACATTCCCATTTATTTATACTTAACTCATCAAAATACTTTCTGGCAGTATGAACTTCTACCTCAGAAGATTGTTAGACTGTAGAGGTGCTTTTGATACACTTTAGTTCTATATCTGGGAAATAATGTTATGTTTAGAGAGAGACATAGCTCTCAAAAAGCTTCAGGTCAGTTCAAAGCTCTACTTATGATGGCTCCAAGTAGCTGAGTTCAGAAGAATGCTTGTTGATAAGTCACTGCTTGCTAAGACTTCCAGAGAGAGATTGGTGGAGAGAGGCTTCTGGGCTCCCAGAACAGCAGGCTTTAATGTCTGCTATACAGCCGTACTGAGCTTCCTGGTAAACAACGCGGATCAGCAAAATCTGTAGTGATATGAAAAAACAAAAACAAAAACAAAAACAAAAAACCCTCTGTGAGTTCTAAAACATAACAGAGCTCTCAAGAGTTGACTCCAGAAAATAGCAAAAGAATAGAATAATTGATAATATTGAAAAATGTCAAGGATTATATATACCTGAGGACCTAGAAATACCACTTCTGGGCATATACCCAGAAGATGCTCCAACATGTAATAAGAACACATACTCCACTATGTTCATAGCAGTCTTATTTATAACAGCCAGAAACTGGAAACAACCTAGATGTCCCTCAACAGAGGAATGGATACAGAAATTGTGGTACATTTACACAATGGAGTACTACTCAGCTATTAAAAACAATGAATTTATGAAATTCTTAGGCAAATGGATCAAACCAGAAAATATCATCCTGAGTGGGGTAACCCAATCACAAAAGAACATACATGGTATGCACTCACTGATAAGTGGATATTAGCCCAGAAGCTTGGAATACCTAAGATACAATTCACAAATCACATGAAACTCAAGAAGAAGGAAGACCAAAGTGTGGATACTTCAGTCCTTCTTAGAAGGGGGAATTAAATGCCCATGGAAGGAGTTACAGATTCAAAGTGTGGAACACATACTGAAGGAAAGGCCATCCAGAGACTGCCCCACTTGGGGATCCATCCCATATACAGTCACCAAACCCAGACACTATTGTGGATGCCAAAAATTGCTTGCTGACAGAAACCTGTTATAGCTGTCTCCTGAGAGGTTCTACCACTGCCTGACAAGTACAAAGGTAGATGCTCCCAGCCAACTATTAGACTGAGCACAGGGTCCTCAGAGAAGGAGCTAGAGAAAGGATTGAAGGAGCTGAAGCCATTTGCAGTCCCATAGAAGGATCAACAATATAAACTAACCAGTAACCCCCAGAGTTTGTAGGGACTAAACAACCAACCAAAAGAGTAAACATGGTGGACCTATGGCTCCAGCTGCATATGTAGCAGAGGATGGCCTTGTCAGTCATCAATGGGAGTGTAAGGCCCTGTCCAACCTTAGCTTACCAGAAACCCCCTGAGTGAATCACATGGAGCCTGATTGATGCAAAAAAGCAAAAGGAATTTTAATATTCCAGTACACTGGGGCCATCTCAGACCCCAAGGAGAGGTGGCAACCCCACACAGCTTGTTCAGTGAGCATTAATACAATTTTCAGGGAAGCAGCCATTAGACACAATGTGATTGGCAAAACAGTGTGATTTTTTTTTTTAAAACTGATAGGTCTTCCGGGAATGAGGTAGCTAGGACTTCCCTTGTCTGAAAGTGTGGAAGGTTCACACTGAGGAATGTGTCCCCACTTGCAGGTTGGTTCTCACCCTGTGGTCTGAGGAATGTTCATTAGCCTTTCCCTTCCAGACAGTTCCACTACCTTCCCAAAGTTCCTGAGCTTATCTTATTAACGACATTTCTGGCCTCCTGGTGTTTTTCTGAGATGTCCCTGTTTACTTGGACCTTACAGGAGGAGAGGCCCTTGGTCCTCTGAAGGCTCTATGCCCCAGTATAGGAGAATGTCAGGGTGAGGAAGCAGGAGTGGGTGGGTTGGTAAGCAGGGGGAGGGGGAGGGGATAGGGAGTTTTCAGAGGAGGAACCAGGAAAGGGGATAACATTTGAAAGGTAAATAACGATAACATCTAATAAAAAATGGAAAAAAGAGAATATTCTCAGAAAACCACAGTAAATGGTTAGTTCTCAATATGACGTTCTAGATTCTATTCAATACTTGCTGTAAATTCATTAAGCAAAACACATGTGACTAAAATACTTCTTTTATTATATACTTTAAATATTTTTCATATAAATAATATTTTTGTCAGCAAAAGAGATACTAGAAACATGAAGCATACAGATATACACAAGAATGGGATGTAAAACATCAAGCCTTGAGAACAGTCAAATGTAAAATGAGATATAATTTTTAGGCTAGCAACTTGGAAAAAGACATTTAAGATAAGAAATTATACCAAGGATTTTTGTATAACCTCTTAGGTAATATGTAAACTGTAACAATTTAAGTATAATTAATAATGCTATTCAACATTATGCAAAAGGGCCTGTGTCTTATGACATAATAATTTCACTTCTAGGAATGCATCCAAAGTTGTGAAAAGAGCTATGTGTGCAAAGGTATTTATTATATTACTCTTTTAAACAGTGAATATAAAAAGTAAATTGGGGTATAATCCATGTAATGTTGTCCAGTAACATTATTTACCAAGTTTGATGTCATAGCAAGTGATATTGATATAAATGGGAAAAAAAAAAGAAAAAAAATCCAAGATTATAATATGATTACAAGTTTTTAAAAAGATTTATTTATTTATTTATTTATTTATTTTGATGTATATGAATACACTGTCACTCTCTCAGACACACCAGAAGATGGCATCGGATTTCATTAATGATGGTTGTGAACTGGTTGGCAATTGATGGCTGGGAATTGAACTTAGGACCTTTGGGAGAATAGTCAGTGTCCTTAACCACTGAGCCATCTCTGCAGCCCCTGTAAATTTTTAAAAGTGATACAAAACATGAAAATGCCCAAAGAAAAATAAGAGAAATAAGTTGTTAATGCTTTCAGACAAAAAGTTTGTAATTTTGATGTTCTTCTTTATAGGTTTCTGTACTTAAAAATATTATATAAGAATTACTATAATCATAAAACAATAAATATTTTGTATAGTAATAGAATTCTTTGAATATGGAGTAGGCAGAACTAATATAGCCCCTACAAACAGAACTTGGGCCATTGTAGACCAGAAATAACTAAACTTTCTGGCAATATATAATTCAGCTGTCTTTGAAAATAGTCTAATATGGAATTTACCAGCCTATCTGAGCATGCAAGTGCTAACACAGACATAAAGGAACTCATTCTGTTTTGTAAATTTAGAAATGCTCATACATAATATCAGAAAACTTTTCTGACGGCTAACAGTGATCTACTTAGGAACCTGTTTAGATACGTTGGCTCTTAGTTGGAAGTTAAAATGAGTTTTTGAGCAGCCAGTTATTTTCAGCAAAATAGATTTTCAAAAAGCATCCTCCCTGAGAGGTTAGACTTGATTGTCGTTACTAACTTGCCTCCTTGGGAAGAAG
The DNA here is from genome assembly GCA_019843815.1 of Montemys delectorum. NCBI lineage: Eukaryota > Metazoa > Chordata > Mammalia > Rodentia > Muridae > Montemys > Montemys delectorum. Next base: position 10,862 of record JADRCD010200742.1, read on the forward strand.
TAGAAGGATGTACTACATAAGGTGTGGTTGAGAAGTTGGAGGTCTGTTACAAAATAGTCTAGATTGAAGAGGCAGCCTGATGTGTGGGGTCAATGCTGACCTATGAGACATTTTAACCCTGCCTTTAGTGGCAGGCACAGAGTGGAGCCAGCTAAGGAGAAGATGTGTGCTGCAGGCTGGAGGGAAAGGACAACCCAGAAGGAGTCTGAACTGTGGGGCTTGGTGTTTGCTCTTCTGAGCTGTGGTCTGATCTTCTCTTCTTCTCTTCCTGCTCCTCGTTTTTAGAGCAGGAATACTGACTCTGTGTTCATATATATTGGAAGCAGATAACTTCCTTTTTTTTTTTTTTTTTAAACAGAGCTCCATAGTTACGATATTGCCTTGAGTTTCAGAGGGGCTGGTGCTATCTACTACTGGAACAAGGAAAGTACAAGGATAACCAAAAGAACTTAATATCTCAAGGTAGAAGGAAGAACTCCAAGAATAAAGGAACTGTGAACACAAAGAATGTCTTCAAATGGACCAAGAGAAATATGAAGACCTTGATTTTCAAAACAATAATTACTACAGAATGATAGATCATTGACTAAATACTATAAACACATGACTATGTCAGATGTGGGAATTGGAGGCTAGTTTTTAAAGATGGAAGGAATAATTTCATTAGATAAAACAGTCATCTGTTTCTGCAGCAGTGGTGGTAATAATTAAACTGAGAAGTATCTATGGATGAAAATTAAGGGGATGAAAATCTGAGTAGCTAGTTCCATAATGTGAGAGAAGTAGTTCTCATAACATATTTGTGTGTGAAGAAGAAAAGAAGCTCAGCATTTGGAAAGGTCTGGCAGGTAGTATCTTAACCCAATTACAAACGTACCTCCAAGGAAACCAGACAACCAGCAGCTCTCAGGGCTGGGAAGATGCACGAAGCTTCTTAGAAAAGGTGGGAGTTCCATCCCAATGTAACACCAAGAAGGCTCAGTCTGGGGACAGACTGCAGATAACTGGCCCCTCACTTCCAAAATGTCAAGGTGAAGATGGCTGAAAAAGACCTGAGGAAGCATTTTGGGAGACTGAGGCACTGTTGGCCAATATTGTATCCTCCGTGAAGTGATTGGTGCAGCCCAGATGCCCAGATGCAGTCTGAGTGTAAGTGGTGATGATGTGCCAGTGTTAATATTCTTGTTTTGCTGGTTTTTTTTTTTTTTTTTTTTTTTTGGTTTTTTTTTTTTTTTTTGAGACAGGGTTTTTCTGTGTAGCCCTGGCTGTCCTGGAACTCACTCTGTAGACCAGGCTGGCCTCGAACTCAGAAATCTGCCTGCCTCTGCCTCCCAAGCTCTGGGATTAAAGGCGTGTGCTTCCACTGCCCAGCTTGTTTTGATAGTCTTATTGTGGCTGTTCAAAATGACATTCAAGAAAATTCACACTAAACTGTCAGAAGAGTTTGTAAGACAGCACATATATAAGTGACCCTGAAATTGTTAGGAATGGTTAGATTCTATAGCACACTTGCAATTTTTATCTAGGTTTGAAATTTCTAACTGAAAATTATTTAAAGACTGAAGACATGGTTTAGTGGTTACTTCAGAGGACTTGATATTGGATTTATGTTAGATGGCTCATATCCACTCATAACTTTAGTTTCAGGGTATCCGATGCCTTCTTCTGGCTTCCACAGGCACCTACAAACATATGGCATATACTTATGTGTGTGCGCACACACACTAAATCTTAAAACTGATCTATGTATTTTTTCATTAATGTATTCTCTCATATACTACTTTCCTTCTACAGTTTCCCCTCTCTCCTCTCCCAATTTCCATTCTCCAGCAACTCCCTCCCATCTATTCCTCCTTCATTTTCCTTCAGAAAATGGCAGGCTTCCTAGGGATATCACCCAAACATGGCATATCAAATTGCAATAAGACCAGGTACATCTCATTTTAATTGGGAAAATTTAATGTAGGAACATATAGATAAGAATTAACCTGCCCACCAAAATTCTATGATAGATGAGGGAGGTGCTCTATTCCCAGCAACTCTGGACTTGTAATGAATGCTGAGAGAGAGGAGTCATGTTCCTCAGTCTTGTACCCACTGTGTGCTCTAGTCATATATGCTTATGCCATCAAAAGACTTGGATATAGGAAAGAAGATTTGTTAGAATAAAAAAGGTCGAGTGCAAGGGGGAAGGGTCAGGATAGAGGAGGGGACTGTGGTCAACATAGGCTTTATATGTTTGTGGCATTGAGACAGAATAGAGATTAAAAAAGAAAGGAGCTAGTTCATGCTTTCAAAAGGTTAGGAGCTAGATAGAAGGCTTCCTAGTTAGGAGCACACATGGGTTTTGCAAAGTACCTGGGTTGGCATCCCAGAACCCACATGATGGCTTACAACTGACTGTAAGTCCAGTTCCATGGTACTTGAGACTCTATCCTGGCCTCTGTGGGCAGTATACTTACATACATGTAAGCAAAATACTCACAATCATAAAATAAATAAAAATATTTGTAAAGGCTACTACAGAGTAGAAAGGCTAAGACACTAAAGATGAGGTAGTCAAAAGAACAGAGAGAGAGAGAGAGAGAGAGAGAGAGAGAGAGAGAAAGAGAGAGAGAGACAAAGACAGAGAGACACAGAGAGAGAGAGACAAAGACAGAGAGAGAGAGACAGAGAGAGAGAAGCAGGCATGTGGCTTGGGTTACACACATGGGTTCTGGAATGAAATGTCCATGTATCAATGGTGGTCCTTCTGTCAGTGTCATCAAGGACGTTCCAGAGTGTTGGTGAACATCGTACATACTGTCATCCCTCTTGTTCTTGCAAGGCAAGATAGTAAAAGTGTGCACTCCGAGCTATGCAGAGCAAATGGCCAGGTGACTATAGTTATTAGTTAGTTATTATTAGCTAATGGTTATTTTAGTGAGACAGCTACATCTAAATTGTGGCTTTGGTAGTTATTTGACCTTGAGAGAATATTGACTTTCCTGAGACCCAGGTTTTCCATTTAAACTAGAAATAAAAACCAAAACCAAAACCAAAACCAAAACCAACCAAACTGTCTTAGTAGCCATTGACGAATGTGATGGTTGTGAGAATTAACTGAGGTGATGAAAAATGCTTGGCAGCATGTATGTGCTTCAACAGTGGGGCTTTCAGCTGGGGTTATAACGCCATACTCAGAAGACTGAGGCAGAATGACTACATGGTGAAGGTCTGCCTGGTTTATACAGAGTGCATTTAGATAGATTCTAATCAATCTAGTGGATTCTATCTCAAAATAAAAATTTAACAGTTATTTGAGATAGATCTCAATGGCAAAGTACTTATCTCACATGTGAAGGCCTAGGTTAAACTCATTATATGTAAAAAAAATGTTAGTTACCTCTACATACAAACAAGTCAAACATAATACATGCTAGAGAGAAAATAAAAACCATAGGGTAATTCTGAGGAAAAGAAAAAAAAAAAAAGTAAACAGAAATGGAAGTGGGAGGATGCACCAGGCTGAACAGTTCTCCAGAATGGATAGGAGGCTGTTATTCCCATGTAAGGATTGGGAGGCAGATTTATCACAAAGCTGTAATCCGCACAATCGTCTTGCAGGCAAGAATGCATGCGGACACCAAGATCCTTCTGCAGCAACCGTTTATTGCATCTTCAAGAGGGAGACCCCAAGCCCCGAAAAGGCATTGCTTATATATGCCCTGGAGTGGCGTGTTCATCTCTGGCGCAGACTACTTGTTACAGGGAGAAGACACCGGATGCCGGCACCATCTTGTAATGGCGACTGCCAGCTCAGGTGCGACTCTCTACATCTCCCCCTTTTTGTTTTAAAAGATAGGCTCTGGCTGATGCCCCGTGTCTTAGGCTAGCTGATGTG
>JADRCD010200744.1:0-10236 GCA_019843815.1 Montemys delectorum
CCCCTCCCTTTCCCCTCCCCTTCCCCTTCTCTTCCTTCTTCTTGCCCCTTACCCCGCAAGATTCCTTATACCTCCAGTCAGACCCCAGGTCTGGCTTGCTAAAGTGACTTATCCTGCCTCTCCACGTGCTGTCCCTACAGGGGTGACCCGGATAAGTGTGACATCTGGGGAAACACACCCTTGCATCTGGCAGCTTCCAATGGCCACCTGCACTGCCTGTCCTTCCTCGTGTCCTTCGGGGCCAACATCTGGTGCCTGGACAATGACTACCACACGCCGCTGGACATGGCCGCGATGAAGGGCCACATGGAGTGCGTGCGCTATCTAGATTCCATCGCGGCCAAGCAAAGTAGCCTCAACCCCAAGCTGGTGGGCAAGCTGAAGGACAAGGCCTTCCGCGAGGCGGAGCGGCGCATCCGCGAGTGCGCCAAGATGCAACGCAAGCACCACGAGCGGATGGAGCGGCGCTACCGGCGGGAGCTGGCCGAGCGCTCGGACACGCTCAGCTTCTCCAGCCTCACGTCCAGCACCCTGAGCCGCCGGCTGCAGCACATGACGCTGGGCAGCCAGCTGCCCTACTCGCAGGCCACGCTGCACGGCACGGCCAAGGGCAAGGCCAAGATCCAGAAGAAGCTGGAGAGGCGCAAGCAGGGGGGCGAGGGCACCTTCAAGGTCTCCGAGGACGGGCGCAAAAGCGTCCGATCGCTCTCGGGCCTGCAGCTGGGTAGCGATGTGATGTTTGTTCGCCAGGGCACCTACGCCAACCCCAAGGAGTGGGGCCGCGCCCCACTCAGGGACATGTTCCTCTCGGACGAGGACAGCGTCTCCCGTGCCACGCTGGCCGCCGAGCCTGCCCACTCGGAGGTCAGCACCGACTCAGGCCACGACTCCTTGTTTACCCGCCCCGGCCTGGGTACCATGGTGTTTCGAAGGAACTATGTGAGCAGCGGCTTGCACGGGCTAGGCCGAGAGGACGGGGGCTTGGATGGGACAGGCACGCCGCGGGCTCGGCTGCATAGTTCCCCTAGCCTGGACGACGACAGCCTGGGCAGTGCCAACAGCTTGCAGGACCGCAGTTGCGGGGAAGAGTTGCCCTGGGATGAGCTAGACTTGGGTTTGGATGAGGACCTGGAGCCCGAGACCAGCCCCTTGGAGACCTTCCTGGCCTCGCTGCACATGGAGGACTTTGCCTCCCTCCTGCGGCACGAGAAGATTGACCTGGAGGCCCTGATGCTGTGCTCTGACCTCGACCTACGCAGCATCAGCGTGCCACTGGGGCCTCGGAAGAAGATCCTGGGGGCCGTGAGGAGGCGCAGGCAGGCTCTGGAGCGACCTCTGGCCCTGGAGGACACAGAGCTGTGAGTTTTGTATGGAGGAGAGGTGGGGTCAACCTTTTCAGGAATGGGAGTTGGTTTAACACCACACTGCATAAACAAAACAAAGCAAAGCAAATCCATCAAAGCTGTAATAGACTACAAGAGGCCTCGTTGTTGTATTTAACACCAGCTTAGGAGGAAAAAAAACCCTGCCTGTTTAATAATTGGATGCTTTCTTATCACACTTGACAGTGCTGGGATAATCCAAAAGAGGAAAAATAAGCATTTTGGTATGGATGGGATACATTTACAGTAGTCATGGGTAGGATTTTCGAAGCCGTTTAGAGAGGGTCTTATGTAGCCCAAGCTGGCCTTGAACTTGTTATGTAGCTGAGAATGATCTCCTGATCCTCTGACCTGCTAAGTGCTGGAGGCAAGCACTCTACCTACCAACTAAGCTACAGCCCAAGCCTCAAAGCTGGGGATGTTTTTGAGCCCTGCCCCGTTCCAAGTCCTTGTGCATGTGCTTTGGTTGAGTCCTGAGCACCGTTCCCAGAGTGCCACAGGTGAGCAAGTGGAGGATTGGAGATTAGATTGTAGCTTACCCCAGGCTTCAACGCTGCCTGCCGGTGCCAAGATGATCTTGAGTTAGCTTTGGCTCTAGGGCCTGGGGAGAAGCCAGGTGGGGAGAAGGAGGCTGCAGCAGCAGCAACTGCCACCCCTCTCAACTGCCCACAACCTCGGGGCAGTGTGTTCTACCTGCTGTCCCCATACCGTGCTCCAACAGCAGTCTTGGAGGCACAATTGTGGATTTAGAAGCAATCATTGCTGCCCCAGCCATTCCCCCCTGCTCCTGCCCATTACAGCATCCCACAAGCCCACTGCTCACAAGCCCACTGCCCACAAGCCCACTGCTCACTGCCCACAAGCCCACTGCCCTTCCATTTGGTATGCAAGGCCTTTTTACCCCAAATGGCTGGGGCAGGGGTGTCTGTGGGGAGGCCGTATGACTCACAATTCAGGGACTGGGGGAGTCAGCACCCCCATCCCTGACCACCCGTCATCAGAGGGGCTGTCTTCTAAACCCAGGCTCTATCTCTCCGCAGATGAAAGGGGTCCTCTCCTCAGACCAAATGAATTGCAAGTTGCCACAACCCGCGGTGAGCAAGAGATACTCACCATCGCCATTCCAGCTATCCCTTCTCTAGGAGCAAGGGTCACTCGAGTCATTTCCCTCAGAAACCTGGTCTGCACTCCGAAGCAGAGGCATAGCCTGAAGGCACCCAGAGAAACGGCAGCACTCCAGAGCACCGCTTCTGAGGGGTGTTGGAGCCCCCACCCCCCAGCCACCTTCACCCAAAAGCCCTGAATTACAAGAGGATTGGTGGAGGGTCAGTCCCAGAAGGAGATCAGGGGCTGATTGACCCTGAGGACTTGATGACACCACAGCTGAGATAGAGAGAGAGCAGGGGGGAGCTTGCCCAGACACAGGTCTATCACCTGCTCCATCTGTCCTCTCCAGCCTTCTGCGGGTGTGTGGGGTCCCGGTTCTTTCTCAGGCTGGAAACCTGTTGCTTCCTAGTTGCTATAACAGAAGAGTTTGGGTGCCCCCTCCTCATGTCCCCAAGAAGGAGGTCCCCAGCCAGACTCTTCAGCCAAATGCTCTGTCTTCCGCTCCCCAGCACGTTCCCTCCTACGAAAGGCCAGTCCCCTCTTCAGCCACTGGCCATGGCCACAGCTGGGAAGCCGGGCTGGGGTAGGCTGGAGCAATTAGTACTCCTTTCAGCTCATTCTGGGGGCCAGACTGTCTCCCCTAGCTTCACCCCACTTCACTATGAAGCCTGGTCTCCCCAGGGCTTTCAGAGGACCAGGGGGCCTAGACACAAGGTACAGCAGAATTGTGCCCCCCCCCCCGCCCCCAGGCCTGGAAGTCACAGCTGTCTGTAGAATGGTATCTGCTAACTGCCTCAGCATCTCCCAGGCAGGGGCTGGACACAGTCTGTGTCAGGCCCAGGGTGGGAAAGCTCTGTGAGGAAGATCTTGGGGGATACAGAGAACCTGAGGTCCTGATTGTGCCCAGGTTCCCAAGGCGCTCTCTCTCTCCTTCCCCCGCCCCCCCCCTCCCTCTGTGTGTGTGTGTGTGTGTGTGTGTGTGTGTGTGTGTGTATTGGGTCTGGTTAGAAGATTCTTTCCGGCTCTGGAGGGGCCCCGGCTGCTCTTGATTCTGCATGGATCATGTGAAAGTGAGAACTCAACTCTCTGTGTACCCATCCCTGGAATGGTATGGAGGTGAAAACCAGAGCAAAGGCTAGCCCAGAGGTCCTCAGCATGTGTCCTCGAAGCAACATCACCGAGGTTATGGATGTGGCGAAGCCTCCTGGGAGCCATGTGCATGCAGAGTCACATCCACCCTTCCATGGATATGCATGCCCCTCCTGTCAGCAATGGACTGCCATCCCAGACGCCTGCTTGGAGAGCAGGGAGCATGCATAGCCTCTAGCTCCTCCTTCAATTCCCTAGACTGGGCAGAGGGGAGAACCCCCAGAGACCCCCGTGTTCTGTCTGGAGGTGCCAGTTCTGAGTGTGGAGGAGGTAGATGGCTTTTGTCTAACCACCACCCTGAGTCTACCCACCAGCCTTCTTGTTTTTTGGGCCCAAGCCTGGGGCCACCTCCAAGTGCCGACTCCTCTTTCTCAGAGCCCCAGGTACTGCTCTTTCTCGCCTCTTCTGACTGTTTACTGCCTCGGCTCCTCCTGGTTCTCCCTGCGCTGGGGTGGGCCAGATGCTATGACCCTCACCGATGTACCCCAAACCCTTCCCTCCAGCTAATTATATTTTTTGTACAGCATATTCTCCACTGTTGTCATGATTGTGTTCTGTTCCGTAGGCACTGGGGAGTGGGTGGGAGAAGGATGGGGGATAAGAGAGATTGGGGTGAAAGGTGGGAATATGTGAGATCTATTCATCAGAGGGGTCCTTCCCGGTATCTCTCTCCTCTGCTTTGATCCCTAACTCTGCAGCAGCTGATGGCAGGATGGTGTTCTCTCTTCCCACCAGGCCCACCTGGGCGCTTTTGGAAGCGGACCAGAAGCCATTCTCCTGAGGTTTCTGCCTGTCACCCAGGATCTGAGCTTTCTCATTCCTGGGGAGTCTCCAGTAGAGGGTCTCGATTTCCTTAACTCTCCCTGTTAAGACTTTTTGGGGTGCCAGATTTGGTACTTTCTTCTCTCAAGGATATCTTCCCAAACAGGTGGGCAGTAGACTCTGCTTTCTCAGCCAAGTCTGGGGTCGTCTTGTTCCATCCGGGATGATAAACCCAACCCAGCATCAATTAGAAAAGTATATTGGATGTAGGTGCTGTGTGGGTTGCTTGGCAACCATCTAGTGGTTGCCGGCCACCTGTCTCCACTATACAGATGAGAAGAGTGAGGCTCTCGGAGGTGAAGAACGGAGAGATCTTTTTGGCCACAAAGTCCTTATACCCAGGCCACCAGGGGAATGAAGAAACCAGTCAACCAGCCAGGGTTACACAGTGTGTGCAACTGTGACTACTACTTACTGGTCATCTTAATTATTGCACCTAACTCTGGAAAGGCACACTGGTCCTTGCCCAGACAGTCCAGGGGAGGACCTAGGGGTGAGAAAGACGCTCAAAGACAGTACAGAGTGGGTTGGGGTGTCAATGTTCAGAGATTAAACTGGAGGCAGTGGGAGCTTGAGTCTCTCAGAGGCCAATGTGGCTCAAGGGTGGGATCCTGGACAGCAGGAGCAGATAGAGTCTAAGAAACCCGAGGGGGGGCGGGCTGGCGAGATGGCTCAGCGGGTAAGAGCACTGACTGCTCTTCTGAAGGTCCTGAGTTCAGATTCCAGCAACCACGTGGTGGCTCACAACCACCCGTAATGAGATCAGACGCCCTCTTCTGGTGCATCTGAAGACAGCTGCAGTAAATTACGCCAGAGTGAGCAGGCCGGAGTGAGCGGGGCAGGCAGAGATCCTGAGTTCAACAGCAGGCACACACATGATGGCTCACGGCGGTCTGTACAGCTACAGTGTACTTATACACATAAATAAAAATAAATCTTAAAAAAAAAAAAAGAAACCCAAGGGGACTTCAGACAGATAAAGGGAAGAACGTTACAGTGTTTCTCCTCTTCCTCCTCCTTCCTCCTCCTCCTCTGAAGATTAAATTGCTCCTTGCCTCACATAGACCTACATCTAGCCATAAAGAATATGTGCTCATAAACTCTGGGGTCCAGTGAGATGGCATACTTGGTAAAGGTGCTGGCTGCCAAGCCTGGTAGCCTGAGTTTGGTCCCGAAGAGAACTAGCTCCTGTAAGTTGTCCTCTGACCTCTACATGTGCGCCATAGCACATGCTGGTACACACACACACACACACACACACACACACACACTAAATGTAATCTAAACAGAATCTGTTTGTGATAGATAAAAGTTGTGTAATATGAGTCTCTAGGACTGGAAGAAAGTGCCACGCTCTCTCTCTGTGTTTTACAAAGGGCCTGCAAAACTCCCTGTTGTGTTGTGCATATAGCCTTGCATTGAAAAACAGGGAAACTGTACAAGTTTAGAAAAACTAGTAGTTCTTAGTTTGGGGATTAGAATCTGGTGCTGTTTCCTGGAAAGCCTGCACAAAGCACATGTATGCGCACATATACATGCACATTCATATTCAACTTTGCTCATGATTCGAGACAGTTTATGGCCAGAATCTGAAGAGACCCAGGGATCCTGGATTAAACAGCTTTGGGTTGGGGGCTGGAGAGATGACTCAGCAATTAAGAGCCCTTACTGCTCTTCCAGAGGATCTGGGTTTGATCCCCAGCATCCACATGGTGGCTCACAACCATCTGTAATCCCAGTCCCAGGGGCTTCAACATCTTCTGGCCTCTGCAGGCACTACACATATGTATGTGCAGACAGAGAGACAAAACAACCAAACAGGTAAAATAAAAATATTGGGTTTTGTTGTTTTGTTTTGTTTTAAAATAGCTTTGGGTTGGATGGCTGTGAATTCAGTGTATTACAATGCGGGGAGCGATGTGGAGGCTGGGGTGAATCAGTGTCAGAGGAGCTCTCTTGTATGTGGTTAACTCCTATTACACAGAGGCCCAGAGGGGAAGAGCTAGTCAAATGCCATACAACAGCCACAGGGCAGCAACAGCTCAACTAGTGATGTCGTATGTGAGCCTCAGCCACCCATCTCCATGCTATCTGACTGACCTCAGATACCACGATGTCCTTTTCTCTATGAGGCTTGCTTGAATCAAGTTCTTTTTTAAATAAATCAGAGTAGGAGATATCTGGGCTCAGGGGATAGCCACATATGTATAGCACGACTGCCCTGCCTCCTCCAACTGTGTGGCTCCCTGAGCTTATTTCCTTACATGTAGAATGGGCCTTATAATCACAGTGTCACCCACAGGTTATTAGTGTGTGTGTTAGTGCTGATGAAGTACCCTGTGTGCAACCTGATATTTAGAACACCCCAGTTGATAGTGGTCACAGTTATTGCTGGCCTGGGAATGCCCAGGGGGTACTACTCATGCTTGCAATTTGCTCGGCTGGCTGCCCAGTAGTTGGGTCCCAGGAAACAGCCTTCCCTTCAGGCTTCCTGCTGAGAACACAGCTTCCCATTACTCTCAACACAGCCCAGCTCCGAGTGGAAAGAACACAGAGGCATCTTTACCACACCAGTAAGGGGGGCTGGCACCCCAGCTCAGGGAACAGAGAGTCAAAGATGAACCTGCCCATCCAGTGGGAGAACCCCAGGCAAGGCCAGAGGGGTTTGGGGGTGTCCAAGGAGCTAAGGAGCTTTTCTGGATGGGTTTCCTCTCATTATGCCTGGAGCTAAACCCTAAATGTCATCATAAGAATCCCCTGGGAGGTGGGAAGATTGGGGTGGGTGTTAGCTTCAGTTTGCAATTGAAGACATGGAATTTCATGGAAGCTAATACGTGTATTTCTGAGAGAGGATCTCTCTATGTAGTGCTGGATGTCCTGGAACTTGCTATATAGACCAGGCTGGCCGTGAACTTAGAGATGTATCTGCTTCTACCCTCTAAGTTCTGATATTATAGCTATGTGCCACCACACCTGGTTGCTCTCAAGTTTTTAATCATTTGTTGAGATTTATAAGGTGTCCAGAATGCGTGTTAAGTATTGTGTGCCCATTTAACCCTAACAGCAAAGCCTCACCCTTGAGCTGGAGAGTTAGCTCAATGCTTAAGAATGCTTTCAGAGGACTCAGGTTTGATTCCCTGCACCCACGTGGCTGCTCCTCACAGCCCTTTATACTTGGAGTTCCAGAGGATTCCATGCCCTCCTTTGGCCTCCATGGACACTGCACACATGTGGTATACACACACACACACACACACACACACACACACACACACAGAGAGAGAGAGAGAGAGAGAGAGAGAGAGAGGCAAACATTCGTACATATAAAATATAAATTAAACCTTGACACTTATTTATGGAGCAAATAACTCCATTGTCGTTATCCTTGTTTTAGAAGTGGGAAGACAGAGGCAAAGTGACATTTCCTAGATGCGGTCTGAACACAGGGCCTGTGGGTGGTGAGGGACGCCTTTGATTTGAGACTCCTTGACCTAGGCATGCTCGAGGTCCTGGGCAGGTGCCACGCTCAGCCACAGATCAGGAGGGATGGAGACGAGGCGAGATGGGCTGTGGGTCTATAGGCAGGATGCTGGGATAGGTGTTTGGGAAGACAAATCTCAAGTCTACTGAGGTGAGGGAGGAGGCTGGGGAAAGAATTTTGTCCCAACATGGGAGCCTACCTCTCTCCTTTCTGTCACCTTTTTCTTTGTTCCATTTTATTTTAGGGTGCCAGGACTCTTGGGTTTTCTCTTTCCCTCCCCATCTACAAATATCTCTCTGTTTCTGTCTCTCTGTCTGTCTTTGTGTCTCTGTCTGTCTCTCCATCTCTCTGTCTGTCTCTGCCCCTCAGCCTCTCTGTCTCTCTCTTTCTGTCTGCCTCTGTCTCTCTGCCTCTGTCTTTCTGGTTCCATGTCTCTGTCTCTCTCTGTCTCTGTCTCTGTCTCTGTCTCTGTCTCTCTCTCTCTCTCTCTCTCTCTCTCTCTCTCTCTGTGACATGTCTTACTGCATTGCCTAGGCTAGCCTGTGGCCTCAAACTCATTGTATAACCCAAGCAGGCCTTGAACTCATCCTCCTACCTCAACCTCCTCTCAAACTGCTAGATTACAGCTGGGCACAGTCATTCAGCTCCCTTGCTGTCTTCTTCGGTCTGTCTTCCACTCGCTCAGGCTTCCCATTCCCCTTGTCCTGTTCTGAGCTGGAACCTGTAGCCCAGCCTCTCCTTCAAGCATTACTTCCTTCCCCTTCCCTTGACCTCACGCCTTGGCAGCCTGCGGGGTCTCTCTGTAAGAACCGTCGGTGCCCCCAGGGAGCCCAGTGTGCAAATGCCTGAGATCCACCAGAAATGACCTGGGAGCTGTTCACACCCCAGATCTCATCCTAAATAGCCACGACCTAGTCCAGTTACATAACAAACTCTACAAAATGGATCTCAGTTTGTTTTACAGTGGGAGGCTTCTTGATATACAATGTGCAGGGGGAACCCCCGTTGCTGGTGAGACGCACACCTATTGTGACCCAGCTGCATTAGGAGTGACACTCACTATGTCTATTGCTATAAAACAAATGGAAGGGCAATTGTCATTTCCATTTTTTTTTCATATGAGGAAACTGAAGGGCAGAGATATTTGTGAAAGGCACTAGATCCACACCACTGGGAAGGGCCAGGGTTGGAATGCCAGTCTAGGTGGCCTGGCCCCTCAAAACTTACACCCTTTCCCTGGGTGACTGGCTTGCTGGGTGGGAGGTCCCCAGTCCTTGGGAGGGAGGGGTGGACAATTGGAGAAGCAGCCAGTACGATGCACACCTGTAATCCTAGCATTTACAAGGCCAAAGCAGGGTGATTGAGAGTTCGAGGCCACCTGTGCTATGTAAAGAGCCCCTGTTTGAAACAAAGTAGAGCCTGTGAGATGGTTCAGTGGGTAAACCACATCTGTTGCACAACCCTAGTGACCAGAATTGGGTCCCTGAGTCCATATAAGGAAGAGAGACAATTTCCATAAAGCTGCCTGGGCTCTGCACATGCGCCATCTCTGTGGGCAGCGGTACCAGAGTGGTAAGATTTGAACCCCAAACCCTGAGTATTTCTTGGGCTATCTCAGTCTCCCTTCACCCCATTCCCCAACACTTTCCACTTCCTCTCTATACAGGCCCTTGATCACCCTATTCACTTGGCCCTGACTCAAGCTCAAGCCAGGAGCAGGGACTCAATTAGCCAGGCCTGGGGAGGTCTGTGGGGCTCATGCTGCCTGTCATTTACCACTCTGCAGCCCTGGAGCACAAATGGCTCCAGAGGGTGTGTGAGTGCTGGAGTGAGGGCTGTCAGGGTTCTCTGAGGAAGAGGTGGGAGGCGGGTTGGGGTGGGGGAGCGGTGGTTCAGAGCTCTCCTGGAAGGCTGTGTTGATTTCTGAGCTCAGCATGTGTGTCTATGGTTTTGTTCATTTGTCCATGACTCAGTATCTCCAGCTTCCCAGGAGGGGTGTGTGTGTGTAGTGTATGTGTGTAAGTGTGTGTAGTATATGTGTAGTGTATGTGTGGTATGTGTCTCTCTCTGTGTCTGTGTATGTAGTCTTTGTATGTAGTACATGTATGTGTATGTGTGGTATGTGTGTGTGGTGTGTGTGTAGTGTATGCGTGTAGTGTATGTGTATGTGTGATGTGTACATCTTTCTCTATGTATGTAGTGTTTGTGTGTGTGTGGTGTATGTATGTATGGTATATGTATAGTGTATATATGTGTGGTGTGTGTGCAGTATATGTGTGCATAGTGCATGTGTAT
>JADRCD010200745.1:0-13904 GCA_019843815.1 Montemys delectorum
CAAGTCCTGCTACAGCACAAGGTACAACCTTGGCTATCTCTGGAACACAACCTCTTTGTCCTCTCAGAAAACACTCCCCAGAAGATGTTACCTCAATGATGCTGGTCTCTTCTTAATCACCGCTAATTTCTTAGCTCCAGCTAACCAGTATCAATAGTCCCAGTGATGCAAAGTTCTCTCTTTAGTAGTTCTGGTATCTTGTTAATCACAGCTGATACTTCAGCCCCAGCTAGCCAGAACCACAGAATCTTCACAATCAAAACAACATGGCCCTGATAAGAGTCTTTAATCTTCCCTCTGAAATTTCACAAGCCAGGCCCCCATCTTCTGCACTGTTCTCAACATGATCTTCTAAGCTCCCACAGACATTCCACAGAGTTCTTAACAGTGGCTCTTCTAGCTCAAAGTTCTAAAATCCTTCCACAGTCCTCCCCAAAACATGGTCAGGTTGTCACAGGAATACCCCACTTCTGGTACCAATTTGTCTTAGTCAGGGTTTCTATTTCTGTACAAACATCACGACCACGAAGCAAGTTGGAGAGAAAAGGGTCTATTTAGCTTACTTTCACATTGCTGTTTATCACAAGGAAGTCAGGACTGGAACTCAAGCAGGTCAAGAAGCAGGAGCTGATGCAGAGGCCATAGAGGGATGTTCCTTACTGGCTTGTTCCTTACTGGCTTGTTTCTCCTGGCTTGCTCAGCCTGCTCTCTTATAAAACTCAAGACTTCCAGCCCAGAGATGGCACCACCCACAAGTGGCCCTACCCCTTAATCACTAGTTGAGAAAATGCCCCATAGCTGGATCTCATGGAGATACTTCCCCAACTAAAACTCCCTTCTCTGTGATAACTGCAGCTTGTGTCAAGTTGACACACAAAACTAACCAGTACATACTTGTTATTTATGGAATTCTGAATTAATTCTAGTTTTGCAAGTAAGTAAAAACATCACACACCAAAATTAGTGAGACCCAAAGTCTATACAATGAACATATGTATATTTAGAAATAACATTTATAATGGAAGCAGTGAAGTTTCACATTAAATTTTATGTTTTAATAACTTATACATTTTTTCACTTATCTATTACCAGAAACAAAAAACCTTGACAGAATTAGAACTAAAAAGCAATTAGCTTTATATCTTCTTTCATAACTTATATTATTTACCTGTATTTGGTGATGTTTTTACTTATAAGTTTTTAAAAGTAAAGTTTATAAAATAAAACCCATTTTTGTCCTAAGAACATACTTACCTTTAGATTATTTTACGTTTACATTGACTTACTTTCATATTTATATTGTGACTTAGAGAATTGTTGTCTTAGTCAGGGTTTTTATTTCTGTACAAACATCATGACAAAGAAGCAAGTTGGAGGAAAGGGTTTATTCAGCTTACTTCCATATGGCTGTTGATCACCAGAGGAAGTCAGGACTGGAACTCAAGCAGTCAGGAAGCAGGAGCTGATGCAGAGGCCATGGAGGGATGTTCCTTACTGGCTTGCTCTTCTTGGCTTTCTCAGTCTGCTCTCTTATAGAACCCAAGACTTTCAGCCTAGGGATGGCACCACCCACAAGGGGCCCTACCCCCTTGATCACTAATTGAGAAAATGCTCCACAGCTGGATCTCATGGAGGCACTTCCCCAACTGAAGCTCCCTTCTCTGTGATAACTGCAGCCTGTGTCAAGTTGACACACAAAACTAGCCAGTACAATTGACCCCTTGTCAACTTGACACACAAACACATCACTATTAAGCCTCAACCCTTATGTTCTTATTCATCCCCAAGATCTAAAGTCCCATAGTCTTTACATTTTAAAAGTCCAATCAATTTAAAATGTCTAATATCTTTTAAAATTCAAAGTCTCTTAACTGTGGGCTCCACTAAAATACATTTTTCCTTCAAGAGGGAAAAATATCAGGGCACAGTCACAATCAAAAGCAAAACCAATGTCTGGGATTCAACTCACGATCTTTGGGGCTCTTCTAAGGGCTTCGGTTACTTCTCCAGCTCTGCCCTTCGTAGCACACATCTTGTCTTTTGGAATTTAGATGCCTGTACTCCACTGCTGCTGCTGTCCTTGGTGGTCATTGCATGGTACTGGCATTCCTAAAACACTGCTGTAACTAGGCTTTACCAATAGCCTCTCATAGACTGTCTTTATGATGCCAAGCCTCAACTCCTTTACATGACACCTTTAGTCCTGGGCCATCAATTGCAAACTGAGGCTGCACCTTCACCAATGGCTTTCCATGGCCTCTCACTTTGTTGAGCCTCAGCTGCCCTCCATGACTCCTTTATGCTGTCAAAACCAGTACCACCTAGGTGACTCTTACGCATTACCAAGTCCTGATGAAGCACAAGGTACAACCTTGCCTATCTCTGGAACACAGCCTCTTTGTGTTCTCAGAAAACACTCCCCAGAAGATGTCACCTCAATGATGCTGGTCTCTTTTTAATCACCGCTAATTTTTTAGCTCTAGCTAACCAGCATCATTAGTCTTAGTAATGTAAAGTTTTCACTTAAGTAGTTCTGGTATCTTGTTAATCACAGCTGATACTTTAGCCCCAGCTATCCAGAACCACAGAATCTTCACAATCAAAACAACATGACCCTGATAAGAGTCTTTAATCTTCCCTCTGAAATTTCACAAGCCAGGTCTCCATCTCTGCACTGTTCTCAATATGATTTTTCAAGCTCCCACAGAACATCTTACAGAGTTCTTAACAACCAGTGGTTTTTCTAGTTCAAAGTTCCAAAGTCCTTCCACAATCCTCCCCAAAACATGGTCAGGTTGTCACAGGAGTACCCCACTTCTGGTACCAATTTGTCTTAATCAGGGTTTTTATTCCTGTATAAACATCATGACCAAGAAGCAAGTTGGGGAGGAAAGGGATTATTTAGCTTACTTCTACGTGGCTGTTGATCACCAGAGGAAGTCAGGACTGGAACTCAAGCAGTCAGGAAGCAGGAGCTGATACAGAGGCCATGGAAGAATGTTCCTTACTGGCTTTCTTCTCTTGGCTTGCTCAGTCTGCTCTCTTATAGAACTCAAAACTTCCAAGCCCAAATATGGCACCACCCACAAGGGGCCCTACCCTCTTGATCACTAACTGAGAAAATGCCCCACAGCTGGGTCTCATGGAGGCACTTCCCCAACTGAAGCTCTCTTCTCTGTGATAACTGCAGCCTGTGTCAAGTTGACACACAAAACTAGCCAGTACAATTGTCAAGTGCAACTGAAAGCAATATGCATCCTCATTTAATCTCTAAGTATGTCATGCCAGATTTGTTAATGGAGCAGTGTGTATTTTCTGAATGTTCTGTTTCCTTTTTCCATGAGCTGCATAGGCAGGAGTTTTTAAGTGTCTCCCAATGATCCTGAGGTTTCTTTACAGTTCTGATCATTTTCATTTGAATTTCTTTTATTAGGTTTGCTACACATTTTTCTCTCTTCTTAGTGAGGAATTCAATAATGTTTTCTTATTTTTCTTGAAAAAGAGATTATTTCTCACCTTAATGTATGTCTTTCAGTATTAACATGAAACAGATGTATTTATTTCCTCTTTTTGTTCTACTTTAGGCTAGTAACCTGAAGAAGGTCCTCCATGGAATTACAAGTTACTATCATGAGGTATAGGAAACACTTGATTTTAAACACAAATGCCAGTTGTTGACTGCTTGTTTTTTGGCATCATATTGGAATGAACTTTATAATTATAATATTTATGTTGCCACTTAAAGAACACTCAAAACTTGTGAGAATGAAGATGTCTAAGGATTAAGTGCATTGGGTTACCAAAGGAAAAGAAAGAAAATAGTTTTCATTTTGAAACTTTGAATTGATTATTTTTATAAATAGAGTGTATTGCATAATAGCTGGTGGCCTTTGAAGTGATTTTGTTACTAAAGATTTTTTTTTTTATATTTCAACATTACAGAAATAAACTTGAAAGTTTCTTAGAAGTTTTAATATTATGAGAATTTTCAGTGCTTTACACACCCAGCATCCTTAGAAACTTAATGTTTCAAGAAAATAGAAAAAAGACCAGAAACAGTCAAAGCCATTGCATTTGTTATTCACTTGTGAAAGTGCAGTTTATCTTGTGAATCTAATGATAACATGCTGTCACAGACTGTTCAGATAGTCTGTCTTCCCTTCAGGTTGGATAAGTAACTTTGCCTATATCAGTCTCCTGGACTAACATAATCCTGTTTACTGTTTCCTAGGCAAGCATTTCTATTGTAGTAAAATAGCCTGGATCCCCCTTAACAAATCCTTGTTTTTCTAATATGAGGTCAAATATACATCAAACACAATCAACCAGAATTTTGAGAAGGGACCAGAATATTGCTGACTTGGCTTTGGTCAGTATTAGTGACTTGTGATTTCTTAATTTATTTGAGTTATTTCATGAAGTTATTTTGAATTAGTTTTTCTTTAAATAACAGTATAAATTCTTTGTAGCCTATGTAAATGAATAATCTAATTAATTTATTTTTAATTCTTCAGTTTTTGGGGCAGCAGATTTCTGAAGAACTTATCCCTGATTTAAATCAAATCACTGAGTGTTCAGATCCTGTGGAGCTTGGGAGATTGCTTCAGCTAATTCTAGGCTGTGCAGTCAACTGTGAAAAGAAGCAAGGTAACAAGCAAGTTCTAGTCACTTGAGGGTTGTATTGGCTAGAGATAATCTACATTGCTAGTTCTCGAGGATGTTATCTTCCTGCTACTGGGGGCGCTGAAGTCACCCTGCTGTATAAGCTAGATCTAAGTTCTAGACCTCCCTGTTATTAGCAATGAATGCTATAGCTCTTGACTGTCCCATATTCTGGTGGTCAGTAGCTATATTAGGCATATTTAGTTGAAATAAGTAAAATCTGATGTTTGGGACACATATAGTCAATAAGATAGACTCTTAGGTAAATATTTTTCACAATAAAATATTGTTACTAAATTATAATAGAAACTTTCTTCAAATTATATACTGCTCTGTTCCAAAAACAACTGTCTACTGTTTCCCTTTGAGAAATGAACAGTGGTGTTAATGGAATTGGTGCATTACACTACTATACATATGCATAGTAATTTATATGCTTCTGAGCACAAAATATCATAGGAATAACTGAGTAGACTTGAGTCTCCTTCCCAATGGAAGCTTGAATCAGCCTGGGTGGGAAAAGCTTTGATCTTGCTTCTGTGTGCTTCTGTGTGCTTTATACAAATCTTGGCCTTAGTGTTTCTCCTTTATAAAAACTTCTGCACACTCAAGAAAGGATACAAGACAGGTAAATTGAATAAGAACAACCTTAAGAGATATAAAATAACATTAAATCAACTATAGTTTATAAGATAGATGCGTACATCCACACACCCACACTCACACACCGTAAACCTTTCTTATTCCAGTACCTTCCATTCAGTAGCTACCTTTTCACAGGACCAAGTAATCAGTCTTTTTGTATTACTTCCAGACGACATTAAGATCTATATGTTGTTATTTTATGAAACTTAAGAATTTTTACTCATGCAGGTTAAAATGTCCCTAGCTATTAGAAAATCACATGGAATAATTAAGGCTTAAATAGTACTTTTTGTTATAGTTGTGGTTCTTTTATTCTTTGATTAATACTTTTCTTGTTTCTGGTTATTTCAACATATTTTTGCATGATTTATGTTTCCAAATGTTACAGACATAATTTGTTTTCAGAGAAGTAACATTTCACTTTAATTCCTTTTCATTTTGGTATTGTTTAATTTGTTGTATTGGATTCTTTCATTTTCTTGTGAGTGTATCATGCTTATATCATAAACCATAATTGACAGTTTAAACTACAGTTTTCCTTGGAATTGATTTTGTTTCACCCTAAAAATTTTACTACATGTTCTTATTCATAATTAAGCTTAAGTATTATTAATAAGTATTCTCATCTTCATATTTTTGAAAGGAAATTTAGTTTCTGGAGATAGAAGTGGTTAATTTAATAAGGAATACATATAAAGACACAGTTTAACTTTCAAAAGATGTGTTTGGGTTAAAACTTAGGTTTGAAGAGCTAAATAAAAACTAGTGGACTGAGCATGTGGTTAGGCAGTAGAACTTTCACTTAGCATATTTGGAGCTCTGGATTTCTTCCTCAGAGTTGCACAGGGATTCACAATTGGAAAAAGAAAACCAAAAATTCTTAAGAAATGAACCCACTGAATTTATGGCTACAAAACAACTCTGTACTTTTGTGAGAATTGGCTTAATTATTAATAATGTCCTTCTCAAAGGGGAAGATTATTGTTGTGTAGATTCCATGAGACTCGAAGCATCTCCTCACCCAGCTCATTAAAGGACACCATTGTGTCTTTGGTACATTTTTTCAGCTAATTCTCTTCTTTGTTTGTAGAATTTAGTGGTTATATGCATACCATAACCTTTTAGACTCTTAGCATCACAAGAGAAAGGAAGATTTAAAGGACTTAACAGGAGTCTCTAAAACAATCAGTAAAACCCAAAAGTATTAGGTAAATGTGAGGGTTCAGGGCAAACAGATGAAGTGGACTTATATCTGCAGATATCTGAGACATTCTTTGATTAAGGTCCTCATTTCCTTTTTTTAAAAACATTTTTTTGAAGATTTATTTATTTTATATATGTGAGTACATGCTCACTCTCTTCATACACACCAGAAGAGGGCAACAGATCCCATAACATGTGGTTGCAGGGAATCGAACTCAGGACCTCTGGAAGAGCAGTCAGTGTTCTTAACCACTGAGCCATCTCTCCATTCAAGGTCCTCATTTCCTATCTGAGTGAATCACTCTCACGTACTTTATATGTTTGTGGAAAGCTTTAAAATCTTGTGAGAATTAGTGGATGCCAACCAGATGTTGCAGAAGGCTGCACCTTTGAAAGCCTTCCTGGAATACAAATGGTACAACAAAAGTTTCTAGAACTAAAGTTGGAGAATTACTATTAATAGTTTTAATATTACTTCCAGTATTTTTTCTTTTACCAAAAAACTAAAGGCTTTCTTTTTTGACCAAAAAAAATAATTAAATTACTAAGGTAAATATTTTCATCTTGCTTTTAATAGGCATGTTAGTGAATTAGTATATTTGCATGAAAAATAATTTATAGACATTTAATTTTCCTACTTTGATTATTGAGTAGTTAAGAAAGTATATAGAATAGATTTTTAGTATAAATTTAATATTTTTAAATTATAGAACATATTAAAAATATAATGACCCTGGAAGAATCTGTCCAACACGTGGTCATGACTGCAATTCAGGAGGTAAGTGATACATCTTCATGTGAGTATGAAGACCCTGAACTAAATGATGTAAAACTTCATGTAAGTTTTTAACAATTAGAAATAAGTTAAAACCCTTCTAATTCAGTGTACAAACCCTAACTCTAAAGACCAGTTGATATTTAATATTTCAAAGTACTTTTATTTTATTTTGAAGCTCAGCACCAAACCCAGGGTCTAGTGATTGCATGTTCTAACATGGAACTAAATCCCTAGGCACTGAAAATAATTTTCAGTCCCTTCCATTAATAAGAACAGTCATCAAATCTACTGCATGTGGAACTTCCCATTTCTCCTCTTCTTCCTGCCAGCCAGAACAGTGCTCCTGGCAACCTCATGTATCTGGGTCGGTACATTTAGATCTTTAGACTTGGGAAAACTTAGATTTCGGAGCCAAATAACCTGAATCTAAGACTATGACTATATCAGACATAGAGAAGGGATACCAAATTCTTGGGGTTTAGAATTGGCTCTTAATCCTGGTAAGAATCTTGGGTGAAGTGTTAGTATATGATATTTGAATTTGAATCATTTATGAGGGGCATGATGGTACACCCTGTAGTCCTAACATTAGAAAGATCGCAAGCTTGAAACCAGCGTAGTCTACCTTGTGAGAATCCTATATGAAAAGAAAGAGATAAAAGAAACAATCATCCATTTAAAAGCGATTGTTAATATGTCCCCAAAAGCTTGCAGTAAATTTATTCTTAATCTTATCATGTACATCCTTAAAGATTCTTATTTGGTTCTACCTCTAATACAATTTTTACTTGATTAATGTTCTAAGGATCATTAAGGGAAGAGAAAGCTAAATATAAATCAATTTACTTTCATGTAAATAGGTTTTCTAAACATTGCACTAGTATGTTTAACTTTGCTATTTTCATTTTCCTAGTTGATGAGTAAAGAAATAGTGATCTCTCCTGCTAGTGACACGGTGGGAGAATTAGAGCAGCAGGTAAGACTTCATTGCATGAGGAGACAGTTGACAATGTTGACAGGAATCCTCTACCAGTTATTTTATAAGACTTAATTGTGTATGGTATTCCCTTCTGTAGAACTGAATCTGATTTACTATAAGATCACACTTGGATATTGATATGTATTTGCTAATGAATGTAAGTAGTGATAGCTTTTACTGTTGTCCTATTATCATACTCAAGAGACAGTGGCACTAAATATTCTACCTGACCCTTGATGTGTCACACACACTCACACACACAATGTCTATCTTTTTGTCTGAGATTAAACAAAGAGCTCAAAGACTCAGGATCCTATGATAGCACTTTTTACTACAGAAAATGACTTTTCTCCGTATATGTAGCCTAATCTAGGTGTTCTAGAGAAAGAATAAAAGGAGAGGCCAAATGCATTTTTAGGTATTTCTTTTATAGACATCCAGCTTCCCCTCCTCCATGGATAATATTAGGCATCTTCTCCCGCATTTCTTTATCTACTTTATAACCCTATCACTGAATTCCCCCTTGTCCTGGTTCCCCACTTAACATAGTCCCTCCCTCAGACTCTCTCCCTTTCTCCTCTGAGAGGGTCGAAGCTCCTCCATGGGTATCTCCCCACCCTGGCACCTCAAATCTATAGGGCTAGGCACATCTTCTCCCACTAAGACCAGACAAGGCAGCCCATTTAAAGAAATGGGGTCCACAGACAGGCAGCAGTTTTAGTGACAGCCCCGACTCCAGTTACTGGGGACCCACATGAAGATTGAGCTGAACATCTGCTACATATGTATGGAGTTCTAAGTTCAGCCTGTGTGTGCTCTTTCGTTGGTGGTTCAGCCTCTGAGAGCCTTCAAGGGTACAGGTTAGCTGACTCTGTTGGTCTTCCTGTGGCGTTCCTTTTCCCGCCAAGGCCCTCAGTTCTTCCCCCAAATCTTCCATAATATTCCCCAAGTTCCATCCAATTTTTGGCTGTAGGTCTCTGCAGTCTGCTTTAGTTAGCTTCTGGGTGGAGCCTCTTAGAGGGTAGTTATGCCAGGCTCCTGTCTGCAAATATAACAGGAGTATCATTAATAGTGTCAGGAATTGGTGTTTGCCTGATCCCTTAGTTTCTGCTCCCTCTTGGTCCCTGCATTTCTTGTAGACAGAAAAAATTTTGGGTTGAATGTTTTGTGTGTGAATTGTTGTCTTTATCCCTGCACTGGTGGTTCTATCTGGCTATAGGAGGTGGCCACTTTAGGTCCCACATTCTCACTGCTAGGATTCTCAGCTAAAGTCACCTCCATAGACTGGGAGCCTTCCCATCCCAGGTCCCTGGCATGTTCCATAGATGCCCCTGCCACCCCCAGCTACTGATTGCCATTTATTCTCCTGGACCTCTTTCCTGTTTCTCCTTACACTTGATCCTGAGCCCAATAGGCACCTCAAGAGTATTTCAAATTTTTTTGATAGAAATTTTGTTAAATATAAGCATACTATTTTAGAACATATTTTCTATAATGACTTTAAAAATACAGTCTAATAACCTTTAAAATATTTTCTCAAATTTTTCATAAAATTCTATTTCTGTGAGACCTTATCTTTAACTAGTAAATGTCATAACAAGACAACACATGAAGGCTCATTAGTTAAAAGGTAAATTTTAAACATTATTTCTAATATTATTATATATTTGTTGACAGAAGGGCTTATTATTCTGATTTGCTACGCATGGTCTATTGAGAATTATGTTTTTGGTTTCAGCTTAAAAGGGCTTTAGAAGAGCTTCAGGAGTCCATAGCAGAAAAGGAAGAGCTGAAGCAGAGGTGCCAGGAACTGGATATGCAGGTATAGGCAGAGAAACCTGAGTGGAGAAGAGTTCTCTGTAAATAATTAAAACTACCAACATGCTCTGAAGGGTGGTTTTCATTTCATAGAAGAGATATCAAAATGATTCCTTAACATTTAAACACAACTTTTATAAATATTTTTCTGTTTTGAAAATTGTTGGCTTGATTATTCTTTGAGAAAACCATTATATTAATTGGAGAATTTCATGATGAGGATTCAGTTTTGTATGTTGTAAGAGTGAAACTTTAATTTATTTATGCTATAATAGGTTTTGAACATTAAATGTAATAATTTAAAGTTGTATTAATTAATGCATGACCTGCTAATAGGGTGTATATTCCCTCTGGTTCGTGTGTGTGTGTGTGTGTGTGTGTGTGTGTGTTTGTGTAGTGTCATGTTTATCTGTTATGTAATTCTTGTACTAAGTAAATGTGGTATGATCAAATGTTGGGTTGACTGAGTAAAGATGTAGTTCTTCAGGTATGGCAAAACTGGCCTGCAACTATATCCATGTGCTCTAGAGATGGAACTTGGATATGTTTAGTATTGATATGAACAAAGTAGTAACATTAAAGGTTTTCCTTTATCAAGTGAGAAAGTATGTCTCCTCTTATGTGTATAAAAATTAACTTTCACGATTATCAGTAAACCAGGAAAAGTGAGCATAGTGATATGTGTGTATGTACATGCATGCATCTGTCTGTATTTCTGTCTGTCTGTGTATGTACGCATATGTATGTGTGTATTTTGCTCTGTTGAGTATTAAGACCATGTTTCTGTAAGTGTATTCTATGCCTTTCAGGTTCTGTACGACTGCAGTACTGCTCCATACTCTTAGACGTTTTTAATGTCTACAAGGAGGCTTTATTTATTCATTTATTGATTGATGGAAAAAGAGCGGCAATATTTCTGAGTCAAGTTGATTATGATAATAATAGGGATGAAGATGTTAATACTGCAAAAAGATACATGACCTAAGTGAAGAATGAAAGCCGCATGTATTTTGTACCATGATACAATCTCATGTCCGTTAATAAAATCGGAGAAACATAAGACTCTGGAGGAAACCTTTGGAAAGCCATCCAGCAGTCTGCCTCCTTATCTCAGGGAGGACCCACCACCTGCTCTAGGCCATCCAGCAGTGTGCTTCCTTATCTCAGGGAGGACCCACCACCTGCTCTAAGCCATCCAGCAGTGTGCCTCCTTATGTCAGGGAGGACCCACCACCTGCTCTAAGCCATCCAGCAGTGTGCCTCCTTATCTCAGGGAGGACCCACCACCTGCTCTCTCAGATGCTTCTGGTGTTTCCTCTTAAAAACAAACTTAAAATAATCAGAAAAGAGCACATGATAACTTTCTAATCAGAACACAACATCACTATAATTAGCAGTTGTGGCAGATCAGTGTGGCCGTTCCTATTTAAGTGTTGCTGTGGCTTCTCGTGGTGCTACCATGCTGGCTACTCAACCTAAGCATAGGCTAGTGGTATGTTATTATTGTTTCAAGTATCTTACTATGTATATGCAAATATCCCAAAATCTTAAATGCTCAGAATAGGAATCCTTGAATCCATAGTGTTTATATTCTTTGACTCCATAGTATTTATTTATATCAGAATAGCTCCTGCACCCCTTACATACTTACATCACTACTCTTAGGGTCATACCCTTTTTGACATTAGAATCACTTAGAATTTGTGACAAGTGGTAGTCACTGAACTATGTGACAAATATGGCAGAATACATTGACTTTAGAACAGAAAGTTGCTTTTAAAGTTGTTCTCCTGGTGTCATGTTCTCAGCCTATCTATAGTCCTCATTTATATCTGTTACAAAGCAAACTGAGTACTCTATCATTTTTAAAGTAAGATTCATGCATTAGCTAGTTCCAAAACAGGAATTAGTTCAGGAACTCCATTGAGGCAAAACAATGGGGAGGCTGCTAGTGAAGGAATAGAGTGAAGTCAAGGAAGCTGTGAGAGATGACTCAGTTGGTAAAGCCTGGGACCTGAGTTCAGTCCTCAGAGCCTATGAAAGAGTAGAAGGGGACTGACTCCACAAAGGTGGCCTCCAAAAGGTACGCAGTGGGATGCCCACCCTTACTATAATACACTCACCCATATATATACATGTATAATTAGAATACAGAACTCCCACCTCTTCAGTGGTTGTTTTGCTATTGATGTTTGTCTCTTAGGTGACTGCACTTCAGGATGAGAAGAATTCACTGGTGTCTGAGAATGAGATGATGAATGAAAAGCTTGACCAGTTGGACGGCTCTTTTGATGATCCAAATACAATGGTCGCAAAGAAGTATTTTCACGTACAGCTACAACTAGAACAATTACAAGAAGAAAACTATAGGTAGTTTTTTTTAGTAGAAATTGTTAAGTTTTATTAAACTGATACATAAAGCATCTAAACATAAAAGCTGATGATTGACAACTATACGTGCTTAGGACTTTGATTAAAGTACATCTAACAAAAATACCAAATGTTGTCAGTGATGCCTTCCTCACAAGGTTCAGTGAGGTTAAGCAGGTAGGATATGTCCATTAAAATTAAGACATTCAGAGGTATAAGCCAGATGTTGGCCAGAGGCAGTAAGAGTTCAGAGGAGGGGTCCTGAGGTCTTAGAGAGAGTGCCTCAATAGAAGTAACTTCTAAATAAAAGAATGCAGATCTTAAGTTAAAAAGATGCTTTTCCCTATAGCGTTTTACTCTTTGAAGTAAACATTCAAAGCTCTTGTCGTTAGGAAACTCTGGTTGTTTCCCATGAGCTGACTACTAAGCCTTGTCCAGGAGGTATTCAGATCTTTAGTGAGATGCAGATTGTTCAGCCCCTGTAAGCTTCAGCACGTGTCCTAAAAACAGCAAACCACAACATATTGTGTATGGTAATTTGGAGGTTTTACATTGACAAGGTGTTCTTAAATAAATTTTCAAATTCAATTAGTTGTCTCAATTTCTTTATAATTTTTTCCCTATCAAAATTGAGTCCAGGATCTTTTGCTAACTGGTTTGTGCTTAGTGGATGCTAAGTCTGGTTTGTTGCTCTCCTTTTATTTTGATGCTGTGCTCTTCTAGAGTTAGCCAAGTAGACCTTTGTTTCCTTTAAATGTCATCTTTTTAGTACTTTTTTTCTGACATAGCAATATACCTTAGACTAATTGTCCTTAATTTGTCATTCTGTGAGATTTAATACTTACCTCTGTACATGTTATGCATTTAAACAATAATTACTATCTATGCTTTTTCTTTATGTTTGTCAATTAAAATTTCTGTTTAAAACTGATATAGAGGTAAAGTGAAAACCCAGAGCGCCATTTACCTTTCGGTTGTTTCAATATTAACAGCTTTGAGTTACGTTTTAATTTTTCCTCTTCTGAATGTAGAATTTATCTGTGTCATACTAACTTCATATCAGTATGAAGACAAAGAATGGAAACTACATTAAAATTTATTTTCTTTCTTCTTTTAAGGCTTGAAGCTGCAAAAGATGATTACCGTGTTCACTGTGAGGAACTTGAAAAGCAACTGATTGAACTTCAGCACAGGAACGATGAACTTACAAGCCTTGCTGAAGAGACCAGGGCCCTAAAAGATGAGATAGATGTTCTTAGGTATGGCCAGTCTGCCTTGTTGTGCTACTTCTAAGTTATTGTTTAAATAGCTTGAGTAATTTGCAGTTTTACCAGAGCTCTTAATATCATCCCTGTGTATTGATCAGTGATCACTTTATTGAGACTTCTGGGTCATCTTCTGTGCTCATTAATTAGAACTGCAGTTTAAAGATAACATTTAGTTCTCGTT